>JABJVR010049106.1:43911-60472 GCA_025773905.1 Chitala chitala | reverse complement strand
CCAAGCACAGGGAGAACATGCAAACTCCACGCACACAGACCCAAGGCAGGAATCGAACCCCAGGCCTAGAGGTGCGCTGTGACAGTACTAACCACCACGCCACTGTGTCGCCCAGTTCCCTTCATTATTTTATTAATGCCATTCCTTGCAGCTGAAATGATGGAGGGCTGGAAACATGGTTACAGAACTATTTCTCCTAGGATTAATTGATTTTTGGGAAAAAATTGATTTTAAAGAACTTTAAACAATAACAGCAGTTCCTTCAGCTATGATAGAAAAAAGCTGAAATATCTAAACACGTAACTGGTTGGACGGATTATTACAGTTAATACTTCCATGTGTTTATATGTGTAGTTTTTGTATTTCAAAAATCTTGGATATTTTTTGTCAAGGCCAGATCTATTGTTAAAGTGAACTAGGTGCACATCCAGGGGCCCTCCATGCTATAATAATAATAATAATAATAATTCAAGGAATTTCAATGGTAGTTAAATGCATTAGGGAACACTCAGGGGTCCATTGGGGTTTTTTCCAGTTCTGGATGGAGCCTTAGAGGCTGAAGATTTTCTCGTTTGGTAAAGCAGTGCCATTGCCATTCAAATTCAATCACAGGATCTTGGCAGCAGATGGCAGCAGAAACTCAAATACCATCTAAACTTCCTTGCTTTATCTGATAAGGTATTCCAGTTTTTCAAACAAACACAGAGGGTGCTGTCTACTCAAGCAAGGTTTAATGTGATGTGTAAAATGCTATCAGATTTTACATTTTAACTACACAGAAGTGTAAAAGTAATGTTAAATTATTTTATGAAACATATAGACATATCTGTGCTTAGATAAGCCTGTTAGAGAACACAGAGTGGGCACTTTGTTTGTGTTGCAAGGCCATGAGCGATGCCCTTGGCTTCTCTAGGTCAGCTCAACACTTTCTCTCTGGTTTTTGAAAGCATTGTATGAACAAGTAATTCATCTTGAAGCATTATACGCACAAGTAATACACACCCATGTCCCATCTCAGTGCAACACTTTGGAGAGTTCACGAGAGTCAACAGTCCTCAAACAATTATTCATGTGAAATGTTGAGACCAGGCTAAACACGCAAAGGTTAATGCCTACTTTTTGTAGCCTTTGCAAAGGAGTGAATGGCAAATGCTGTTATTATCGTGTAGATTTGACTAACCATGAACTTACTCATATAAAGTACCATAGTGGCAGGCTTGATCTAATAAACAGAATTGCTCATTCTGTGGGCTAGCAATTTCACGAGACAATTCTCTCTCTATCTCTCTCTGTCCCAGCCACTGAATACATTAAACAAAGACATAGCCATTTCATTTGATTAACGTTTTTGACTGACCTAATGTATTTTTGCATAATTTGAAATGTACACTAAAGAAAATTTTGTTTTTATATTGCTGACAGGTAAAGGGTGGGTCAGTGACTGTAGTCAAGGCAGGCCACACAAAATCTGGATACTTTTGCTAAAATTAAATAATTTTTTTTTAGTTGAAATTATCATCTTTAGTCTTTTCTACATGTATGCCCAGAACCTGATGTGCAGGGTTGTATTTCATTTGTAATACAAAACTTTTAATAACGTTTTTTTAGTCGGCTCTACCAGCTTACACACTTGCTGGTAAAGCAACTCCCCATGTTGATACACTTTGATTCTCTGTGATTATGTAAAGCTCTGTCATCAGTATAGGCTTAAAAGTAATGAATAACATTTTGACAGGCCTGTCATTATTTATGATTTAAATGTAAGTAGGACTGAATGCAAATACAACCCCAATTCCAAAAAAGTTGGGACATTTTGTAAAATGTAAATAAAAACAAAATGCAATTATTTACAAATCTTTGTTGTCATATATTCAATAGAACACAGCACAGAGACAGCATGTTTTAAATTGAAACTGATAAACTGTATTGCGTTTTGTAAAAAAATGATTATTGTAAAGTTTAAGGCTGCAACATGTTTTAAAATAGTTGAGACTTGGGCATGTTCACCACTGTGTGATATCACCTCTTTATTAAACGACACTCAGTAAGCATTTAGGAACAGAAGACACCAATTGTTGAAGTTGAAATGGAAAGTTTTGCCATTCTCACTTGATGTGTCCTAGGTTTCTGCGGCCGTATTTTGCTTCATAATACACAACACGTTTTCAATGGGGGCAGGTCTGGACTGGAGGGAGGCCAGTTAAGTGCCTGCACTTTTACTACAAAGCCACACTGTTGTAACATGTGCAGAATGGGGCATAGTATTGTCCTGCTGGAATAAACAGGGACATTCTGGGAAGAGACGCCCTCTGGATGGCAACATATGTTCCTCCAAAATCTGTATGTACCTCTCAGCACTAATGGTGCCATCACATATGTGTAAGTTACCCATGCCATGACCGCTAACACACCCCTACACCATCACAGATGCTGGCTTTAAACTTCTTGTTGATAAAAATCAGGGTGGTCCTTTTCGTCTTTTTTTGGATAAAACAGCCAATATTTTGAAAACAAATTTAAAGTATGGACTAGTCAGACCACAGCACACTTTTCCACTTCACATCAGTCCATCTCAGATGAGCTCGGGCCCAGAAAAGTTGTCAGCATTTCTGGATGGTGTTTATGTATGGCTTGCGTTTTGCTCTGTAGAGTTTGAGCTTGCATTTAGAGATGAAACGGCAAACTGTGTTTACTGACAAGGTTTTCTGAAGTATTCCCAAGTCTGTGTTGTTATATCTGTCTGACGTTGGTATTGAATGCAGTGCCGATGGAAGGATAGAAGGTCAGGCGCATTCTGTGTTTGCTGTCGTCCTTGACTTTTACACACACAGATGTTACCAGATTCTTTGCATCTTTTGATAATGTTATGGACCACAGATGCTGATAGGCCTAAATTTCTCACAATTGCACATATAGCAATTTTATTATTTTATTATCCTTAAACTGGTTGACTATTTTCTCATGCAGTTGTTTGCATAGTGGTGAATCTCTCCCTATCCTTGCTTTTGAAGGACTGAGCTTTTCAAAAATGCCTCTTTTATACTTTTTTTTAGGCTATAACCTCTTACCAATTAGCCTGTTTACCTGTGAAATATATCAGCCAGTTTTTTTCCTCAACTTTGTCATGGGTTTTTTTTGGAATAGGGGTTGTAAGTAGTAGATTTTGTAAAAAAAAAACTGTCAGCGCACTGATTCTGACAACAGACCCAGGGTCTTTGTCACATGACTTGTGCTGGAAGTTGGCAACAAGTTATGGGTACATCCCAGAGGTCTTGAATGGACAGATCAGTAGCTTGAAGTGATGTGATACCAAAAGATACCACATACAGAATCACATACATTATTGTATTTCAAAGTTAATATATGTTTTAAAGGAGGAATGACTAATATCCTTTTACTGACTGATACAATTATAAATTTTTCAATTCAAGGCAGGATCCACAATAAGGTTAAATTGGGTGCTCACACAGGGGCCCAGTATCCTAATTTGCCGTTATATAAATAATAATGATAATAATTTATCTAATTGCAGTGTTTGTTAAAGGCATAGCATTAGGAGGGGGGGCCTCTGAAATGGAACACCCAGGGGCCCACTGTAACGAATCAAACAGAAATCATAGTAGACTGAAACACAGACAGCAACCTTTACTGTTCATGTCAACATATCTGACAAGCAAAGTCCATAAAATTGTAGTCTTTCAGCTTGGCACAATTTTTGAGTATCCGTGAAAGCAATCTGTAACACAGAAAACAATGGGTTAGAACAAATAAGTAGTCAGACGAACTGAAGAAAAACACTGGTAAACAAGGAGGAGCAGAAAACCAAGACAAGGGCGTTGAACTGGCACACTCAGAATTGCTGGAAGAATCAATGCTTTGCACAGCAGTGAAAAATGAAGGTGAGAAAAAATTAACTGATGCAAGTAAAGAGTGTTGGATTAATTTTGTACATGACGATTGGATTAGGATTATTGTGAACCCAGTTACTGGGGAGAGTCTTTCTGAGCTACTATAGAAGATGCTGTGGGCATGACACACAGCTGGAGCCATATTAACACTCTGAGTGTTAAATTAACTCTGCCGTTTGGTAGTGTATGCATAGAGATTTTAATCCATTTTTGTGTCCATTGACCAGATTATAATATGCAGTTTTTTCCCGTTTCAACAAAGATCAACTTTTGAAGTAAGTCTGTGTCACTTGTCTACAATGTATAAGGTATGGATTTTAAATCACAGACCTGATGGGTATAAATAAACTTATGCTAACACAGCAGCACTTCTATTACTGTCAAAACAAGCATGGCTCTGATGTAAACATGTTTTTGCTTCTATCATTTACTGAGGTCAGATTTATTCTGACTTCTGTGACGTCAAAAAAGAAAAGAAAAAAAAAAACAAATGTATGAGTTATGAAACACCCTCAAATATCTGTGGAGAAAACTTCCAATTTTTTATTATGAATGACCTAATTCTCCTTGTATGTGGAATTAAATGGCAGTATTTGGAAATGTAGGATTTCTATTATACCATTCAACCATATTTACAACAAAGATAAACAAACATTGTTTTTGTAGTGAATTAATGATCAAATTAAGACAAATAACCTATCGAATGAATATATATTTTGACTAATTTAGTTCTCAGCAGAATTCTGTGTTCTGACACACATGTTGATTGGTGGAGTCCAACCAACAGCCCATAATCTACTGTTACTTATACAATTATAATTGTAATTATACATTGCATACTGTTCTCATTTATTTCTGATTTATTAAGTTCTGCCTGCAAATGTGCCATTTTTGCAACAGTTGTCAAAACACTGCACTACAGCAGGTAATGAAAACAGTTCTGATTTTCTTTTTTTTTTTTTAAGGCAAGACTCATAGACAAAGTAATAAATAAGTAAAATGCTAATGTGTAGCTGTACACATATGCTGAACTTGTTCACCAAGGATTTTTTGTATATTTATCATTGCACTGTCTGAAATTGTAGTATTTTAAATTTTTTCAATTTTCAGTTCAGTTCAATTCAATTCAATTCAATTCAATTTTTGTGTTTTCTGTGTAGGAGGGAAGACCAGATGGAAGGATTTGAAAATTCTTCTGACCCTAGCAGTCTGGGTAGATTACATATCTGCGGTTACTACAGAGGTCGGTAAGACCAGGAACTGACTCGATCACTTATTTTCGCTCTCTGGAGAGCAGAAGTGCTTTGTGTACTACTGGTGGTCTTCAGCTCACGCCATTTCGAAGTCACACAACCCACCCCAGGCATCTGGCCTGTCTGTAGTTTTCCCATTCCTCTGAACACAATCTGTGAATTTATATTTTCTGCACAATCACAAAAGGAGGTCAATGGGGAAACCACACTCATTGGACTCTTGTTCAATAATAGTTTGTTTATTAGACCAAATACATTACAGAAAACCAATTTTCACAGCTATAGAATTTTACTGCAGCAAAATAAAGTATTCTGTCAAAGGGCATCTCAGCAAAGTCCTGGTCAGCACAGCTCTCGGTCTTTCATAATTGCACTGCTATGCTGATTTAAACACCCAGATAGCTGAGTTTAGGTACTAAATGTGGTACATCAGTGCATCTTAACAGACTCCAGACAAAGGTACTCAAATGTACCTTTGCAGAGACCTTCCTAAAATGTTAAACAGGAGATTGAAGATCTTTGTTCCAGTTGCCACCTTCTCCAAACCTAATCCACTGAATCCAAATCATTGATCCTAAAACATCCACACAAACAGAACTTCAGTGCAAGACCTCCCTTTCAAACAGTGTTGATGAGAGAAAGCCAAAATCTATTAATTTCAGTAATGTTTACATGTTGTTGAATAGTGTATGTGGATTGAATGATGACTCCCCCATCTCCGGCTTTTGACGTGCAAAACACGAGGAGCAGTAGGGGTACATGTCGTCTGTCAGTCAAGTCTATCTGCGTTTGTCAATATCTGAGTATCCATTCTTTCTCATCACATTACTTTGGATCATTACCTCTTTTAATATGTACTTTGGGGTCTTTTTGACAGGCTCTCAGTTGTAACAATTCAGATAAATTGGACAGGTTTGGGTGGGACATGCTGTGAAAGGCAAAGGTATATATACACATCACAGCATGTGCTCCACTGTGAGCTGTTAAAATTTCTATTTTTATGCATATTAGATTCTATGATTTATTTGTTTTTTCCCTTTTTTTGTTATGATGTAATGAGCTTCTCTATTATTTATGGAAGGAAATTTACCTTTATGAGAAATATGCTCTTATAAAGCAGCAGAATGCTAATAAAAAATAGAGAAGAATGGAAACAGGTTTGAGTTACGAGAAGCAACCTCATACAAACAGGAGAATATAAAGGATTAATTTTCTTGTAATTTTCTTGTAATTTGCCCCTGCTTCCAGCGCCGTCCGTACTCTGGTCACGCACATGAAGCCACACGTGTGTTATGAGCGCTCCTCGCAGGAGGTCCCTCGCGAGCTGGCCGCCCGAGGCGTTCTTCACTGTGCCTAACTCCTTCCTGAGGGTATGACCAGGTAATTGGACTGACGCTCTCTCACACTGCAGTGCTGTACTCTCCCGTCTTGCTGCGGCCCCCTGCCAAAATCTGCCGCCAAAACCCCCCACTTGCTCCCTGATTCACCAGGCATTGCTAGAGTTATATCAAATTCCTCTGCAGCCCTGCCTGTGGCAGCAGCAGCATTATATATTTATGGTTTTATAAATGTGAGTTCTTCTACCTGATTTCCAGGTCCCAGATGCCCACTGGTAGATGCCAAATAAATACATATTTTTAAAATTTTATTTTTTGGTGTAATCGTGTTCTATGGAGGGTTTGGATTTGCATTTTTTATGGGTACATTAAAGCCCACCTTTGTTTCAAATCATCTGCCCAGGTCCCTCATTCATCAGTTAAAAACAGTATGCATTACTGAATTGGTATTTTAAGCCAATGCCCTCCTCTGCTTATAAATCTAAAGATGTTATACAGCTGAAGTTTTAAGGAAACTGTCCTACCTCTCATGTTAGCACCACAAGCTAGTCTTTCATAATTGTAATTTGACTTTGTGCCAGGTTCTCAGAGAAGTAGCATGTGGTTTTTGTCACTGTCTTGTGCTGGATGACTCTCAGTGAAGCAAGCCAGTGAGAATACACTGTCTAAACACAGCGTTTGACTACATATATTCTTCGACTCTCCTGCTTTCTTTGATGCTGAGAAATAGTTAGAACTCCTTTGGCCAAATGATGCAAGTAACAATACAATGCTACAGACAGTTCTGCTGATGCTCATTCCAATATGTAAACCATATATAAAGAACTATGAAAAGAGGTATTTAATATAAAACAGACCAGAAAAACAGACATGTATTTAATCAGAATTTGTTTAGAGTCTAAACTGTACATATAGCCCAGAAAGGCACCAAACTACAAAATATACATAAAACTTCATACAGTACTTTCAACTTGCTTTGAAGGTAAATTTACTGAACAAATAAATGGCATAGTAATCAGCTATAATTACACATTCTAGTCTGAGCTATTATGTTCTGTTGGTTATTTTGACAGGTAATATAGTCTCTTGGTGGGTTGCATTGCTGCACTGGATCTTGGGTCTGCATGGCTGTGAGCTCAGATTCAGCTCAGGTGTGTGTGTGTGTGTGTGTGTTTTCTTTCTGTGCATATGTGACTTTATTTTGAGCACTCAAGTTTCCTTCCACAGTACAAAATCATACATGTGGTATCAGTTTCAGACTATAAAAGACCCTTAGTGTGTGTATACCTATGCAAGATTTATGCATTATCCTGGGTGTACATTGTGTTGCCTTCTGCAACCTTCAGCAGGACAAAACAGTTTCAAACTGAATAAAGAGTTTTTTTTTCAAGTGGAATGAGTCCACATTGCTTTGTGCATAAGGATGCAGCAACAAGATTATAATCTAAACCAGTAACCTTCAGGGTATATGTCTTGACCTCAGCCACAGTGCCCCCTGCAGTTCTTTCACAGTACACAGGAATAATGTCCAGTGTTCTCTAGTTTTTGTTTCACTTGGATCACCTTGACTACCAGTTATTATTTACATAACTCTGCTGCATTTCATTGTGAGATTATTTTAAAAACACCTTTCTGTGGGCACATGTTGTCAGCCCATGACAATTTTACTTTCATGACAGTTCTACACAGCAAGATAACTTACTGCATTGATTGATATTACATGCATCAGTAAAAGTTATACCCATAATAATATATGGCAGATTAAACCATTGTGAGGACAAGTTAATGGACTGTGGAAATAGCTGTAAGAAGTGTCAATACAACTGTCACAGAAATTAGGTTCCTGATCGAATGCTGTCATAGTGAAAGAATGGGCTGATGTACAGCATCTAACTGGTTCAGCTTGTATGGAACTGACTGGAGAGAAAATTTGCTTCCACAACATGCACAATGTAGCAGACAAGTATAACAGTCCACAATACTAAATACCCAAGACAATATCTCCAGGATGCAATTGATCTCTTGCCCTTACTACAGATAGGGATATCGACTATCACAACGAATATCACATGCATACACAGTGAAGCCTGCTTCTGTCTCCTCCTTGGCAAACTCATTAGGTGTCTCTCTTTAGCATCCCAGTCACAGCATCTATGTAACAGGCACAGCATGGTCCAGGAATTGAAACAAAATACCACAACCTGCATACATTCCAAGGCAACAAGTTCACAATATTCTGGCTTTGAATGAGCAGTGTGTCTAAAGGTTTTTTAACCAATTTTCTGAATATGACTGACTGACTGACTGACTGGTATGAACATTTCAGCTAGGAAACCTTAACACGCATACATTTTCATTATGGTTTTTTTCACTGATCAAGCGTACTTTTTTGTTGAAGCTGACCTCTTTAGGTGCTATAATGCATAGTTTTACAAACTGTGGTCCATAAACCAGTACTGGGCCATGGGCTGGCATGTACTGGATCAGCTGGAAAAGTCTTGTAAATAGTTGGTGTATAACTTGCAAAATTCATTTTTTCATAAAAATGCATAAAAAAATTGTATCAAAACTTCTGGCTGAAATCAAAAGCAGACAGAAATTACATTTTAAAGAGTAGCCTTTTAGGTTGCTGGCTACAAAATCATTCCACGATCAGTATAGACCCCTACTCTCTTTACAGGATTTACTTTCCCATCTGATTTTCTTGGTTCTTTTTAAACCAACAGCAAAACAACAACAGCTTCAAGTTCATGCTGAAATCTTGTTGTCAATGATGACGGTCTTTGTTGTCATGTCATGGTGTCAACACAAGTGGCCTAGCCAAACACGGACAAGCCTTAGAGCTCTGCTCAGGGCATATGTAGAAACTGTACCGTTACCGTGACAGTTTCATGCAGGTGCCAACCCAGAGTGACCATTTTTTTTCTTAGCCAGCGCTGCAGTCATAGCTCTACGCATTATGGACAGCCCCACCAGTCAATAACAAGGACAAAACTGCCAATGGGCCAGTAGCATTTAGCTTCATTTGCGCTACTCTGCTTGTGGCCTTGTTGGGCTGGTGATTGATGTCGACCTTCGCTGGATGACGAGCTTTGCACTAAAAATAAAAGCACACTTTTTGTTTTCAGACTGAGCAGGGAAACCTTGGCAGTGTTCGCACACTCGTCCTTCCTGATCTTATTTCACTTCTTTCAAAGCTCTGCTTACTCCTGCTTTTATGATCACATGAGAGCCACATGAAGGTCCTCCAAGCTGCCACACACCACTCCTGCCCAGTCTGTTGTCTCTTCATCCTAGCAGTGGACATTGTTCTTATGGGCTCTTTAGTTTGCCGTTAACCTTCTTTCCCATTACAGTGACCATGCCTACTACAACTCTGTGGGTGTTTATGTTTGTCCTTATCATCTTCCTTTTGTCTATCCTTTAGGTGGGATTCAAATGACTGTCCTTTAATCTCTATGTTCCTAAAAGAAATCCTCGACAAAACAAGATTTGTAGCCTTGTGAGGGGTACTTCTTCCCCCTGACCTAAGGACAGTCTATTACCATCCAGCTTCCTCATGTAAAACAGGCATTTCACACTTTGGCCTTCGGGTAGATGAAAGAAGAACCTCTATTTAGCATAGTCTCCTAGAGTGAGGTGCTCACTTTGTGTTCCTTTTCAACCCAGATGTGACATTGTTATGCTTGCCGTTGAACAGAGGAGTAGTGGCTCAGTGGCAGTGGGCAGCGTTAGTGTGACCTGGATTAATTTTGGCCTTTAAAAACATCTGCCCACTGTTAACCTTAATAAACGTGAGAGACAACTGAAAAACCCAGGCCTGGAAATCCCAGCAGGAACAGACATTTTGGCTCCACTGAAACCAATATCCTACATGGGGTCATAAATGTGTAAGAGCATTTAATAAACCTCACATGGGTTGGTGCATAACAGAGCTGGGGGGGGGGGTATTTGTGATCACTGTGTACTGAGTTTTGTGCTTCTAAATACAGCAAACCTCTGAAATAAAAGTTAAATGTAGGTGTAGGGAAAGTACCTGGAAAGTTGCTGTTCTGGCCAACATGCTGGTTTCTGATCTCAATAGCTTGTTAAGAAACGTAACCTGATTTCGTGTTCCTGCCCCCACAGTAACTGTACTTGATATACCTTGTTTTTTACACGTTCATTTATGGCATGACTGAAATGTATTGCAGTACCACAAGAAATCAAATGTAACAAAACAACAAGCTACATCTGGTTTTTGAGTCGTGAACTGAAACAGGTTGAAGTGAGCCAGTGCTTTTCTCCTTCTCTTTCAAGGTGATTAAAAACCTATCAGTGAAATGACTCTCGCAGCTCATTCACTGGATAGTCATTCAAAGCCTGTTAGGGACCTTTGAAGGGCTCAGATTAGGCAAATGATGGTTATTAGATGAAGATATTAGCGCAGGATCGGCCATCTGAGGCCACTCCCCTGGAATCTGTTATCTCAGTGAACAGGCTTCATTTACCACCCCCTCCCTGTTTTGAGATGCTCATGGTCCACAGGGATGGGGACCAGAGACTGGAAGGAAATACATGCACAGGGCATTTGCACATTGTTTTCAGATTTACACAATGACAGTTTATGTGGCAGCAACAGTTTATTCGGCCAGATGAAATTTGATGCGTCGCCATGGAACAAACTTTGAATATAAAGACATCACTCAGGAGCGACAATAGCCATAATTCTACTCTGAATGTTCAAATGACAAGGAGACAGGCAAAATCAATCCACAAATCCAATCACATGCTGTGCATGTTATATTCTAAGGCAACCCAGTTATATTACTCTTTTATGCTATAATAGGTCTTTCAAAGATGTGGACAAAAAAAATCTAATTCAAATACAGCAGCTCACAATAATTTCTTCCCAAGATAAAATGGATGGTTGCAGCTTTTGCTGTATGTATTTGTGTCACTGTGTGACTGGTGAACACTTGGTTAAATCTCGTAATAAAAAAAACTAAATTTACATTGTTAATCTGTTATAATTAGTCATTCTGCTAATAGCAGTTATAATATACGACAAAAGCAGGATTGTGTCTGAGGCTAATTGACTTGATGTCGTGTCATGTGGCAAAATGCAGCTTGAAAACATGGTTTCTCTGTCGTAAGCCTGCTGAAAGGACAATGTCATGCCCCTTTGACCCCTTTGTCAATTAAAAAAAATTCTGCCCAAAGTTTAAAGTATGGGAACACCTTTAATTGTCACGTTTAATTAAGTTTTCCATCTTTTTTCCTCCTTCTGCACCCATGCTGCCAAATTCCTCAGCATAATGGGTTATACATTTTACAAAATAATGTAACTGTTGCTGCTCAATGTCAGACTTGAAGTGCTTTGTTTTGCTAAATGTTGTGCAATTGGACTGTCACACCCAGTCCTTTGGGTGCAAATCAAGTGAAAATTTATCAGATTGATTTTATGAAACTGGACACGTCTGATGAGTTCATGGGATGGAGCTGCTGCTGGAACATCTCCAGTGGATAGGGTGTCCCTAGTGCCTCCAGGCTGTGATCACAGAACCCAGCACTCTGAAATGAACTCTGTAGGTTGGGAAAGTTGGGTTCCAGAACCACAGTTGGGCATTGTTTAGTTTCTGTGTGTGTGTGTGTGTGTGTGTGTGTGTGTGAGTGTACACATGCACAATAAAAGGGAGCAGCTTTGGCACTGTTTTCCATTGCCTCCCTTTGATCCAACCCTGAATCCGCTGTAACCCGCCTGGTGGGAGGAAGGAAGGTCAGTGACCTCCTGGGTTCCCCAAGTAGCATAGAGTAGACCTCTAAGCACAGATCAACTGTATTTTCTCATAATTACCAATGTGGTCAGAAAATAAAATGTTCCTTTTCTATAAAACATTTCCATTGTTTTCCTGACAGGCCCCTTGTTAAGGTCGTGGGGCAGCTTTTAGAAGAAGAAATGATTCGATGAACCAAGCACAGCAAACATGCCAGTGTCTGCTGGAGGTGTGTCTTTTGAGATAAAAGGTCAACCCAGGGGCATGGAGAGCAGAAAGTGTGGACATCTCTGAAGTTTAACATGGGCCTACGTAACTGTCCTTTGACCCCCTGTGTTTATGTTTCGTTATGCAACGCTTAGTTTTTCTTAATATTCAGAATTCATATGTCCATGCACCCCTTCCTTATGTGTATTTGTTTTAAATGTGTTATGATTGTTTTTCACTACTAATGGGTATATATAGCTGTCCAACCTTATTCCCAGTCTGAAATGTGACAAACTACCATGTTATTTCAGTCTCAGTGGTAGGTCTAAATACTTTAATTACTTGGATTTTCAATGATTCACATTCTTAACTTGCTAGCTGGGTGCACTGGAGGCCGACACGCACAAAGTAAGGTGAGACAGAGTGCTGGGTAGTTAATTTATCGAACCTACAGCCCCTTCTTAAATCACGACAAATATGGTTAAAGTGAGACCTTTATTAGAACTATAGCTGTAACAATCTCCTAAAAATCTCCTGCATTCAGCCCTTGTCACTGTCAGTGCTTTCAGATTAATAACATCAGGGTGGCTGCGTGTCTTTAAGAAGTGTTGAAGGTTGTACACGACACCACATTTAAACAGACTTTGTCTCATGAAAGTTATTTACACTTTCTGTTGTACAGACATACTACAAACAAAATATGTTTGATCGATGGTGAGACAGAGAGCAATGGAGAATGTATGTGTTTGTGGAGCTGGTTTGGTTGGGGGGCAGTAAAAACTTTCTTTTGCAGCTCCATGTTGTTTCACCAGTAAACCAGGTGCTGTCAGAAATCTTGTGATTGTGGCATTTCCCAGACACAGGTGAGTTGGCTTTTATCAGTCAATAGGATGAGCCCCTATCCTTCTTCTTCCAAATGGACTTACGAAAAGGTTAATCCTGGATGCCCTATCCCTCCTACAAGCTATTTCCAATCTTTACCTTTAGTTTTCAGGTCTGATACTTTTGCCCTTTTAAGCCACACCAAACTGTTTCTGAGCGACTCCAGATATGACCTCCATATCATGGTGGCTAAACACTAATTGCTCCCTGTCACCCATCCATTCATTAAGCTTTGCAGTATGTGTGTATGTGTGTGTGTGTTGTGTTTGTGTGCTGTGTGTGTGTGTGTGTGTGTGTGTGTGTGTGTGTGCGCTTGTGTTGAAAGGAAGCTTGTGAGACAGCTGGTGCCTTCCCATAAGCACCAGGACATTGCCGTTTTATCTAAGTAGGGTGATTTTACAGATTTTACATTTTTTTTTACAGCTGGAAAAAAAATCAATATAGCTTTTAATGCCAGGGCTTGCTCAAACGTGGAAATACAGACTGTTTATCAAGACTAAAACCCAGCCGCAGTAAGTCTGTTTTTAGGATATGCTCCATGGTTTAGACTAGCATGTTCAGAACAAAGTGCATCTAATCCTGTAAACCCTGTCCTCAGTCACGGTGACGAGGAGATCGACCAACCCCAGCGTGAAGCGGGCTGTGTTTTTGGCACAGCCACATGTTAACATCATCTTTCTTTGTAATTCTGCTTAAATCACCAGCAGGAGACTTCTAAGGGTGATTAAGAGGTGTGAAGGGTTTAATAACGTGGGATCTGATTTTCTACATATAGTATGTCCACACCAGCCTATGTATTGATTGTTTTCTATATGTTTGTCAAGCACCAATATTCTCTGAAAACAGGAAAAGACTGAATAAATGTAAGGAGTAAAACTAAGGGCTATGAGTACATGAAACCTACAGGAAAACATGAATACAGTGGTACCTCAACATACGTAGTACGAGTAATACGAGTGAAAATTTTTGCTAAAAAATGCTCCAACTTGCGAGCGAACACTCGAGTTACGAGAGCTGTGTACATGCTCGTATCATTGTTTTTGCCCAACGCGAGTGAGACTCCCAGTACGAGTAAAAACTCGTAAAAACTCACTCAACATACGAGCGACTGGTTGCGACCTGTGAGCACCTGTTTGAAAATGCTAAGGACGAGATCGTGGGTATGATTTATTTCCAGCAAGGTGTGGGTGGCAAACCATGGGATGCCTGGTCGCAAGACAATCTAGGACACCTGGAAAAATGAGACAAAGGGTGTACACATTCATACGCCCAGGCACACCCGGGGTAGGACCCAACTATTTTACAAAGATTGCATCACGGAACACCTAAAAGGTGCATAATCGCCCTTCCCTGCTGCTGTCTATTGGTCATGGCACCGGCGTTACAATGTAATATAACATTGTTATTTGCTAGGAAAATTACTTTTATTTTGCATACTGTAAAATACCAAGTTAACAGATTTTTATATTAATATTTTTGGGGGTGTGGAAAGGATTCATGGGATTTCCATTAATTCCTATGGGAAAAATTGTTTGGAGTTTTCTCATTACGAAGAACCTTCTAGAGCAAATTAAACTCACAAGTTGAAGTACCACTGTATTTGTTTTAAAAAAGGTACATTGAACGATATTATATTAACTTAATTAATTATCATAAAAATGCTTAAAAACTAATTTTAAAAGCTCAACTTGAAAGGAACATACCATTGAGTAATATATTGAATATAGCTGAATTTATGTAAGAAATTACCTGACACAAGAAAAAAAAAGTGAAAATCCATCAGGAAAAGAGAAGACATGTCACTTCAGCACTGAGACTGCAACTGATAAACAAGCACAAAAAAAAAAATTAGAGAGGTAAAGTGTTAAACTGTTATGGACAAAAATATAAACGGAGAATATATTACAAGGGGTCAAGGGGTGAAGGTCAAAGCCGACATACTTTGGATGTGCTTCCTCACTAATGGCGTGTTACACGGCATGACAGCGCCAACTTGTGGGACGTGATGACAGTGGCATCATTGACTGGTCTTTATTCCCTGGAGGCTGTCCTCATAAACGCCTCTAATGTCCCTACAGCTCCACAGGGGGGTTCCCATTTAAGCTCTTGCTGCTATTTTAACTGCTGGAATTGACTAGACGACACTCAGCTGGTTGCCACAAAGCTAATAAAAGATACTTTCCAGGCTGGACGACAGAATTTAAAATATATTTGTGATTTATAAACAGGGCATACATGTCAGCGATAAATGCGAGTACATTTTATACACGTGGAGTTTGGAAATGATTCATATGCGTAATCAACTAAACAAATCCTGTAAATGATTCTGCTGGACGAATAGAGGTGTGTGTAGCTATTGTGAGGAAGGTGAAACACCAAAACCACAATCCAAAAAGCATCATCAAAAGACTGAGTTTGAAGTCGGCAAGCTAGTATGATCCATCCAACACAAAATCATCAGGAGCTTAACACGGCAGGATGGAGTAGGATGGAGGAAGGGGTTGAGAGTATGATGAGGTTTATAAGGGTACTTAGGTCAGAAACTGGAAGACAAGCAACAAGGGAAATATGTCATTGCTCAGTACATTATTGCTCAGTATTGAACATCAAATGCATGAAATGCCTCCTATTGGCCGAATGAGTGAGATTCACTTAAATACAGCACAGGATTGAATGCAGGTGATATAACTGTATTGAATAATAGGCTGATTAAAGTGAGTGTGTCATCAGGAAATGGTGGAAAGTTAGTATTATCTGACTAGGCAGCATGACATGTATAAACACCCAAAGAAGTTGGCACTGATGGTTAGAACAGTTAATGCTTGATGTTTAATGTTGAGAATTAATAGCATTTCAGGGCTATCCACACATACATTTATAGTAGCCTATTCAATTTTGACTGTCATGGATAATGTGAGAAAGGAACAGTGCAACAAGTGGGTTTCGCTGCTGGCACACTTTTTCCATGCTGTGCTTGTTTGCTTTTCCACATACCGTACTGTATCAGACTGGTCCTGCTCAGGAGCAAGACCAAAGCATGCCGGACTCCACTACAGCTGAACTCGACGACATGAAAATGATGTGAATGGCTATAGGGTTTTTTTTTTTTTTTTTTTTTTTTTTGTAAGAATGAAATTTTAGTGTTTTATTTTAAAATTAATTTTTTGTAATTTTTATTTATTTTTTTAATTAAAATAAATAAAGTAAAGAAAAAAGAA
>JABJVR010049106.1:22280-43901 GCA_025773905.1 Chitala chitala | reverse complement strand
AACGCCTGCCGGCCTCCCCTACACGTGAACACGACGAAATTAAATTTTTGTCAATGGGTATTGGTTTTTTTTTTTTTTTTTTTTTTTTTTGCTAGACTGCAAGTGTCATGTTTAATTTTCAAGTGAAGATGGTGTAATTTTTCTTTCTGTTTAGAATTCAATTCAATTCAGGACAGAAAGCATAAAAGTGGTGTAATGTAACAGCAATTTGTTTTTAGGAGTGCCCAGGTATATTTGGAACGAGGAGTGAGAGAAGAGAGGTAGAGCTATTGGTGACAGTACTGTTCAATCAGATTTGCTGCCAGTGTTATATTTTTTTACTTTATTGAAACCTATTAAATTTGTATATGCCTTGAATTATTTTCTGACACCTAACACTACAGCTGGCACAATAAAGGGGTACAGGCACTTTTAGGTGTTTGGTTTGAGAAAAAAAAACAACATGACTTGGAAGGGGAGTCAGAAACAAAAAGGTGTTTGGGACATTTCTGCTAAATTAGCACATATATGGAAAAACAATTCCGATCTGTATCATTGTATATTATCCATTCACCCATGATCAGCAGAAATGTAGAAAGTAACACCGCAATTTTGACAAGCTATTGTTCGTAGTTGTATCAATTTCTGTTTTTGTTATAAATTCCCAATTTCACCAAGTTAAACAATGCCTTTTTCTAAGATGTGTCTGCTCAGTGAAAAAGTAGCTTGAGTTGTGCTGTATTCTGTCAGCACAGCTCAGACCAGCACAGCCCAGCACGGCACAGTATGACCGTGCCAGTGCAAAAACACTGAAAAGTTACTGGCTGTTGTTTTCTTTCTAGCTGCATCACATAATCAGTACACTGCCCTCTAGTGGCACCTCCAGGTTGCACTTCAAAACTGCAATGTAATGACAGTATGGAGGAGGGGGTCATTCTGGCATTTCCTTACTGTGTGTTACTCCTCTGCTTCTCCAACAGAAATACAGCTTGTAAACAAAGCCTGTTCTGACCTTTATTCTACTCTCTGGAGGCCTGCATAAAGAGAGGGCCTGAAATAAATACAACTCTGCAACACCAAAGCAGCCATTGAGTACAAAGTCTGATTGATTTTCACATGCAGGCCTGTTTGGGTGGAACTTTCTGTGGTAATTAAGGACTGAGGAAGAATTTGGTATTAAGGAACTAGGCAATGCAAGCATTTAGTGCCAGCTGTTGTTATTCTTAACGCTAAAGTTATGCATCAGAAGTTAAGGCTAAACCTTTAACCTAATCCTCCTCAATTAGTTTTCAGCATCTCCAAGAAATGTTTTTTAAAGCTTCTATCCCTGCCTCCTTTAAAAAAAATGAGGTACACAAGAATCCACTTATATTTTACTGTTTTTCTGTCTCTGTGCTCTCCTGCTCTGCCTCCCTGCCTGATGTTTTTGGCCTCCCTCCCTGTTGGAGTGATGCCTCCTGGCTTATTTGCATACAACAAAGACAGAAATCGTGTTGAGAAACATGTGTTAAAGTGTAGTGGCATTTCTCAGCTAACTGAATTCTAATTGTCACAGAGCAGGCAAAACAGGGACTGTGGGACAACCTTGTTGTAAGCTTTGTATGTTTAGAGCTGTCAATAATGAGGCCCGTACCCCTAATCCCCCACCTGATTCCAGCCTTTTTTGCATGTTGCCCTCTAAATATAGATCTGTCGCTGAAATGACAACGATGAAGAAACTCATGCCTTAATTGTACCATCTGTTCCATTAATATTCAATCTGAGACTTTAATTAAAATTTTAATTTCAGTTAAAAATGACCCTTTACCCCCATCCAAAAAAACACCCTGCCTTTTAAATATAATTTAAAAGTACCTAAAAGGCATTGATTTAGTATTGAATGGGGTTTTCAGAGTTGTGAAAATAAAATCAAAAGCATTGGTGGCTTTCCTTGTGCCTGCAAGCTGTGGTTGTTTGATACACTTTTGAGAATTTATTTTCAAGTTGAAGACCTCCAGTTCTTATTGACTGGCCATGGTAGAGGGTCTGAACTTTAAACAGATTGGCTCGCGACTCAGGTCACAGATGACAGCAGGCATCTATATGTCAAATAGGGAAAATTTTTATATCAAAAGTGGACCTCTTAATGAAGATCTACCTACTCCATTAGTATTGTTTCAGGATGCTGGGAGAGAGAGGGTGAGGCCTTCAGGAGCCTGCTGATGGCAGTATAAGAAAAATAGATTACTACATCATGTTTGTTCATAGTGTATTAGTTAAAAACAGGAACAACATTGGTGCCCAGTATGCCCTGCATGGGGTAAGACTGCCAAAGATTCTGGGAATTATTGTATTATCAAATATGAAGAATAGTGTTATTGATATTTTGGTATTCACAAAACCCTGTGGGAAAGGTCTTCTAAAGAGCACTGACTCTTTAGAAACAATGAATATTGCAGTCTACCTTTGCCTTGCCCTTAGAGCACTCCATAGTACTGTTCCAGTTCTTTCAGGACACCACTTTGTGTTGTTCTGACTTCCTGAAATATTTTCTGTTCCTTCTCTCCTTCACTGCCAACTGAGGATTGTGTTAAGGGGAAAACCTACAGGACTGTACAAGCTCTGCTCTGCAACACAGAGCCCTGCTGTCTACATTGGCTCACTGGATCAGTGTCATGAGGACATGTAATTGTCGTCTGACTAAAGTCATTAGATCCACCAGACTTTCTTCTACATCTTATTGTGTGTATTTCAGAAATTTGTATGCGGTTTTAAACACATTAAGAAATAGAAAATTATCTGTGTCTTTGAGGAGGGAACTAGACCTCCATCATTAGGTGAGATATTACAAGTATGCTTGTCTTATGGACTGTACACATAACCTTTCTAGTCAGTCAACATTCTCAAGTAACCCAGTGGACCATTCTTGCCATGGGGTTCTTTTGCAGAGATGAGTACCCAGTAACCCTAGGTGAAGTCCATGTCGGGTGAAAGATAGATACAACAGTATGTGCTTCTTTTTCTTAATTGGAATTCTTGTTTGTTTGCTGTGGTGTAAAGCAGCCTCTACTTCCTGATATAGCACCCACAGCCTGCAGCTGGACAAATGAACTTTTAAAAATTCTTTAATTAAAGATACAATTAGATATATATTTTTTTCTTTTACTAGTACCATGCAATTTTTTGTTAACTAAGGAATTACCAGAACTGCACTTTACTGTGATATCCAGTCAGATAAAATGGTTAATTACTTCCAATTTCCAGCAAGTTGAGATAATCAAGAGGTCTCCATTAACAAAGTGTAGTGTCTAGGTAGGGAGAGAGAGAGATTTACAGAGTGAGAACTTTTACCCTACAATGGACACTTCTAACGTTGCTGAATTATGTAAGGATTAAAATCAAGGGTTTATTCACCAGAGAGTCCACATTGTCCACATTCATATAACTCAATTTAATAGGCTGTTGTGTTATTATCTGGTATTGGCTTTTATAAATAAAAATATCTGAAGAAAAAAAACCTTTTTTTCAGGAAAGTCTACACCAATCAATAAGCTAGAAGTTTGCAATTCATCATAAATTTAACCTCCTTTGAATTTTTTTTTCTTACCTTTACCCACTGTTGGAAATATTTTCTTTAGGATTAATACCTCTGCACTGCCTCATACCACACCTCCCAGCTGTCATGATCAGAAAATCTGACTCATCTGTGTTCTGGACACATGCCCAAGTGCATGCACATATACATTAAAAAAAAACTTTGTTACTGCAGTTTGATTACTTTTTTATTATTTCTCTGTGAAAAAATAAGGTCAGGCTCCATGCCCTGGTGTTACATTGTGAGCGGAACAAAGGTAGTGTGGTGCTAATTAAAGTGACTACTCTTCTCACATAAAGGTAGCATCCTGTGTTTACCTCAAAGCTTTCAAGGGATTTCAATTAAATTCTAGCAAGGCCATTATTCTGAGTGAGCGCGTGGGAGAGCAGGATGAAGGGAGGTGTAGGTTAAGGATTGCGGGGAAGATGGGGACCTGCAGGCTTTCTGAATAAATAGACATTTTTTTTACTAAGGCAGGTGAAGTCTGAGGACCTTCGACTGGAAAAAGGCCTATTGTCTTAATGGATGCTCATTATGCATGTGTGTATTGGTTTCTGCCTTATTAAGAATGGGTTGAGACAGTGGTCCATTAGTTACTGCGCCAAAAAGGTGCAGGCCAGCCAGCAAGACTAGCTAAATTTTTGTGCCTATCGAACAGAGTGAAATAATGGGAGGCTAGTAGGTTTATGTTGCCACAGTATGTTAAAAAAGGCTGCATTGAAGTTATATCAAAAGTCAAGAATGCAACCCATTTCTTCCCCGAAGTTTAGGTGGGAAGATGGAAAGATACAATGAAAATGACAGGATGGTGGCAAGACTGGAGCAAGATAGCAGTCAAAGGAGTGGGCAGTATTCTGCATCTTTTGTATAATTAACATGATTCAGGAAGAGATCACTGTGACATACTACTTATCACTGGCCCATAAGGGAATGCTGAGGAAAGCCTAGTCCTAGAACAAAATCACCACTGGAACAAGTGTAGCAGATATTCCACCAAATATTACTTTTCTCTAAACCATTTTATCTGCCTTGCTGACTGGGACAATAGAAGACAACTGCTAGTGTCCATTTGGCTTACTAGTAAACAAATCAGGGAGTTCCATAATCTGTTAATATGAATGTTCACCTTGTGGTTTTTCTTTTTTAAGATGTTAATCGGTTCACTTTGTATATTATTTGATGGTTGTTTTCAGAAGGGACTGTAGTTTCACCATTTTAAACAGTACAGTGTTTGAAAGTGTTTACGCCATGTATTTGCAGTACCTCAAGAGTAAAATGACCTGGGCTCATCTTCAGACTTGAGCAAAAAGTATAGGAGCTTTCAAGTCTGCATCCTTCACTGGTGAGACACCACCAAGAAAATGGTTTACAAGGTCACCATATGATCATTGTTTCTGCAGAAAAAAATGACATGGAACTCTGGGAGGCTTGAGTACAAACGAGATGTGTGTGAGGCCTCCTTTAGACTTGCATCTGCTAAGCAACCTTATAAATATTAGGGTTTAAAAGGGGCTTCCCTGTGTTTCTGCTAGTGGAACCACCTCAGCAAGGCACCTCACATGACCTCACTGATATGCAAATTAATTAATTGAAGTAGTTCAATTTGAATATATCATGAAACGATTCTACAGTATTGTCCCTCTTTGAACACCCTGGCAATGAGGAGGTATTAGTTATGCATGTAAATCTAATGTAAATGCAATCCCCTAACCCGCAAAGCCCTCTGCTGAAGATATCAAAGGTAACATAACAGGCGTGCCATTATCTTTCCAGAGGCTTCAATGACACCCTGCTGCAGAGCGATGAGTGGTTGAAGAGGTGGAGCTTGGAAGCAAAGCTGGTGTTTTTCTTCTTCCAGATTACAGACACACCTGGTGATCCTTTAGTTCAGTCAGTGGGGAGCGGTGGGTGCCTCTGAGTGAGTGATGTGTTGGATGAATTGGGATAGGCAGCTTAGCAGGGGCCGCACCTCCAGTTCAGTAAATCAATGCACTTGTCACAAAAAGTGGCCAAGATTGTTTTACATATGTTCAAAATCTTCCCTGACTTACGAAGGGAAAGTGGAAGATGCTGGGGTTCATTCATTCACTTTCCAGATTTTAGATAAGCAAAGTGGCAAAATAAGACTGGAATCTGTAAGACGCAAAATCAAGCATATCTCAACAGGATGCCGCAAAACTTCGGAGCTCTTTCTCTCTCTCTCACACACACACACACACACAAACACACACACACACACACACACACACACACACACAAAGGCAATTGTTGCAAAACAGCAGTCTAGATTATTGTTAGATCACAGCTGAAGAGCTTTGTTTCCCAAAAGATGAGACGCAGGTGGCCACTAGAAGACACCACATGGCAAATGAACACCAGAACCAGTTTAACTAACTTCAAAGATGTAGACAGACTGGGCCATCCTCACAATATGAAATGGGTTGAGGGGCAGTGAAAAGTGAATGGGCACCTTGGAGAAAGAGCAGAACTGTTACAATTTGTCACACTGGGCTGAGTCACATCCCATAATTCCACAGGAAGAATAAAGGCCAGCCCCACAACCAGCTTTACCTGTTCTTATGTTCTGTCTTTCTCCTCTTCTCTTCCCGTTGTCCTGGAGACACACCTCACCCACAACCCAATCTCCCTCTGCCATTACATTACCTTTAACAAACCTTTTGGAGAGAAAACCTGTGGAATAATAAAAAATAAACCAAATTGGAGGGGTGACTCGGACGAAGCAGTGATAGAGGTTACAGCAGAGGGTAGAAAAAAAAAATTCCCTACTGGCAAAAAAGTGTCTAGTAAATCTTATCGGTTATGCATTGCCTTGTCCTCCATTATGAAAAAGGACTGCATCAGGGATAAACTCAGCATGAATTTTTAACAGTGTTTCTTTTATGTTTCTCAAAGTCCGCCTCCGCTCTGAATGACCCCTTGTTATCTTGCGGGCTGAATACCCACCTTCACTGAGAAACAGAGTGTGAGAGAGCACGGAAACATCGAGGGCCGTGGAGGTGCTCTGGAACAGGCTTTGAATAAATGTGCTCCTCGTTAGCCTGGTGGAGCTGGGCTGAGAGCAGAGCGAAGAGAAAACACTGGAACCAGCGGGACTTTGGTGTTGGTGAAGACGACCTTCGGTTTGGAAAATTTACATCCAGCCTTGCTGAAAGTCACAGGCAGACAAATTAGTGTGTGAATGTAACAGTCGCATGGGTTTCAGGCTGAACAGTGCGCTTGCAGGTGGTTTGTGTCTTTCATGCCACATGCAAGTGCCAGTCCTTTGTAGCTTCCCTTTCTTGCTGTACCAGAGGGGTTGATGAACATTAATACTTTAAGAGTCCCATTGGAAGAAAAGTGTCCACATTTTGTTATTCTGGGCAATTTCTAAAACCCTCCAACTGGAACACAAAGCAAGAAGTCATGGATAATGCATTAATAAGGAATGGAGTAATGCAATATGAATTATTTAACAGCATATTAATTATGTTTGGTTTAAGTGGATAAAGGTTCCTGCTCTTGAAATACCCTGAAGTATTTTGAACAGTAAGTCTGATTGCTGTTGTGGAAAGAATGCATGGTAGCAGGTTAGGGTAAACATAACAGTATTGCACTGAGAAAAGTTATTTTCAAGTGAGATTTTTTTTAAAGCAGTTGCTCTGTCACTCGAGGGACACCGTGTACCTGTGTCTGCAGACTCATATCTCCTGTTCAAGATAGGTTTTCTTTTTATCTTTTGCGTACCGAGTTCAGAGGCACGCAGCAGAAGCACTCGCTGCACAAAGTGGAGATGCAATTTCACGGCATGGCGGCGTATTAAAGTCCATCAGGCTGCACGTACCAGGAGTGTGTCTGTTTTTGTGTGTGTCTGTGAGCCACCTGTCCACTGTAGAGTAAAACTACACCACGGGTCAGCTGCTGCTTAGTTAATTCTTTATAGCAAGAACATAGCAGGTACATATTTTTCATCTGATTACAGTTGAAGATGCTATTATTAATAAATCCACCCATCCATCCATTACCTTAACTGCTTAGTCCAGGTACGGGTCACAGGGAAGCCTGGAGCCCATCCCAGAGAACAGGGCCAACCCACCACAGGGCACACATACAACAGGCAATTTGGACACACCAATCAACCTAACCTGCATGTCTTTGGACTGTGGGAGGAAACCGGAGAACTCAGAGAAAACCCACCAAGCACAGGGAGAACATGCAAACTCTACACACAGACCCAAGGCAAGAATTGAACCGCAGGCCTGGAGGTGCATGGCAACAGTGCTAACCACCACGCCACCGTTATTAATAAATATTATAGGTAATATTTATTAATAACACAGTAAAGCAGGCACGAATTACATAAAAAACTATTTATACTCTGAATCTAAATGCAAAAATAAAGCTTTGAAAAACCCATGGGGGTTAAATTATTACTGACTGGTTTATCCTGCATTCATCTGGTGACTTTTTACGACCTCAGTGACTTAAATCAGGCAGTGATTGTCCACACACGAAGCATAAATATGTACAAGATAGGCCACAGCAAGTTACACGTCATATGAACATAAATAATAATGAGGAGGTGATAATGCCTGGATTGTGACAAGTGTCTTATTTTCAATGCTTGTTTGAAAGAATATTTACTAAATATTCAAATATTTACAATAATATTCAAAAAGTTGATAACAGCATTTATTGTGCACATAGATCTATTGAAACACATTGTCCTTGCAAGAGTTACTATAGCAACAATAAACAAATAGTTTTTGCCCTGGTTAGCTTGCTAGCAAGCTAACAAGAATTACTTTAGCCTGTCAGAGTACTGTCACATTATCGTTTAACTCAGTGGAAACTGAAGTACATGCTTCTGGTAACAGTGACGAGACACATTGAAAATGACGATTCATACACAATGTTTTCACATTTGTTTCTGAAATTGAGTACATTGTAAATCTGTCTTGGCAAATTACAGTATTTTGTAAAGAATTTTGAACAAATGGAGGAATATGACATATTGAATTTAAACAGGACTGGCAACATTAAAATCTGATGTGAGGTTACCTGTAATTAATGAATCAATCAGAATGAACAACACAATGTAATGTTATATTAACAGTGTGTATATATATATATATATATATGCTAACGTTTTAAAGTTTTGGGCCTCATATGCAAAGCCAGCCACTGTATAAATCTTTGGTTCAGTATCGCATGTTTAAGATCAAGACTATGTGTCTAGATGTCCTGACTATGTGCCTGGTGCAGCAACACCTGAAAGTAATTTTTGCATGACAAAAATTTCCAGCTGAATGAGGAACAATCAAGAAAGAGACTCATTTTAGACAGTAACCTTATTAAGGCTGAACTTGCGATCTGTCAAATGAAGGCGTCGAAGGAAGATAGGCGTGATGAATCTCAAAGCTACAGGAAAAAAAGGCAGGGGAGGGAAGTCTAGGAGCAGGCGTGGGGAGAGTTCTGACACGTGCATATTTCATGTTCCTTTTCAAGGGGCGACGTTAAGTAAGACGCAGCTCTGGAAAGCAGTGCGACTGCACAGCTTTTCAGCAGCGAACAGAAGTAAACCGCATTGTTTTCTCATGTGCAGGTAGTGCTGGAAGCGGAGTGTGAATGGGGGATTACATTTTCTGGGGTTCAATACCAAAACATAATGGAAAATAGATTACTCCATTGATTTTTTTTTTAACATTGTTGTGAGCGACAGCAAACGCAAAGAAAAAAAAATAGTGAGAGAAGGAGAGACAGTGAAAGCGAAACAGTTTAATACCATTCGTCCTGGATGTCTTTTCTGTGTACATTTCCCAGAAGACCTGACGTGGGAAAAATAGCTAGCATTGTTTTCTTCTACTCTGTTCTCCTCTTACTGTCTTGTTTTTCAAAGAATGACAGTCAGAATTTGGCCCTGAAGAGGCACATGATGGACGACAGCTCAAGACAATGGTGAAAAGGGTCTTCACAACACTTTGTTTGCCTTGCTTTTGACTCAAGGTCACAGCAAGGTCAGGGGTGACAGTGTTTTTTCTCACTTCATTTGGCTTCACAGGGCTTCTATGACAGGCTAAGCATGGGGCAGTGTCTTGCAGTCTATATTTTTGTCATACCAATTACTTTAAATACCTTACAAACCAAGAACGCGTCTAGAGATGTAAGCAGGTGGCCCCCAGTTTATTTGCATGTTATACAGTAGTTTTGGTGCAGCACTGTTACTCTGTCATCTGAAACAGGAGAACACATCTAGCAGACCAGCATGTCAGAGCAGGGCAGGACTTATACTGACTGTACCACACAGAGGATTGATTGCACTGCTGACTGCAAAACTGGGCACAGCAAATTAATTCTGATATCACCTTGTTTCCTATATGTCTGTGCATGTGCTCATTCACCCCGTTACTACAATAATCACTACCCCCCTGGGGTAGGGGGACAAGTTCAAGTGAGTGGACAACTATTAAGAGCAGGTTTTGTAAGACAGACATGCTATAACAAAAATTTGTCTAATACTAGTAACACTAAAACTGATCATTATAACTGCTGACTTATTCATTCATCTCTTTACACAAACCGATTATGTATGATAGGGCATAGAAATACAACAATGTTTCAGTTAAACCTTTATGGTGTTAAGAGGATGTATTCAGTATAACTGAGTTAACAGTTGCTAAGATATCACAGGATGCTGAAAGCTGCTTAGTGTTTCTCGTGGATACTGTGTGATATGGAGCAGCGTGAAGGCGTAATGGTTACTCATCCTCTCGTTCAGGCCTCCTCGCTCTCCCTTGTTCCCTTTATCAGCAAAGCAGCCTCTACTACCCAAGATTTGTGGAGGAGTGAAGTGAAGGAGTGAAGTAATAAGTTAAGTCGTATTGCCTTCCATCACTGAGGGCTGAAGCAGCTGGACTCCAGACTCGGTAGGGGCCTCAGAGACACAGGAACGGCACCTGAAAGAAGTGATAGAACGAACTGGAGTCTCAACACCTCAGCATCAGTTATCAGAGAGGCAATAATCTTTCCTCTGTCTCCGTGAAACCAAATATATTTATTCAGTATTTTATTTATGTTAAAACAATATTATAACATGCTCATGGAATTTTGAAAATGAGATGTTGTTATAGTAACCACAACATTTCTTTTTAAAGACATTTTATTGTCTATTATTAAATGTCCAAGAAAATGCATGCTGACAGAGCATGAACAGAGCTGTTCTGTCTGTGAATAATCAGCAAGAGGTAGGATGACGGTGAGCTTTCTGTGGAATCGAGGACACGTTCGCTCTTCTGCTGCCAAACACCAAAGTAGCAGTCGCGTGTATAGAAATGTCTGAAGGCCATCGATGAGGTTAGACGTAGCAGGTGCGGACTGGTGCCATGAAAGGCGTAGCTAAGGTGTCAGGGAATGAATGATCAAAAAGGTTGTCTGTCCTGTTTAACTGCTACAGTCTGTCCTGTTTAACTGCTACAGTCTGTTTACCTGCTACAATCTAGCGACAACGCACATAACCAGATGATTCTGTTTTCAAGCTGCTTGTTTACATCCCACATTGTTGAAGCTGATAAACGATGATGACAACCACAGTAAACTGTGCTGACCACCTCTCCCCCATCCCAAGGCTGACTATAAATTCTTGGAAACACATTGTTGACATGTGTAGTATACTGGTTATTTTGGTTCATTATATTAGATGGAATACGGCCCATGTATGATTGGTGAATATATGATACCATGTGACTCACATGCTGCCCTTTGCTTCTTTGGGCCTCTGCTCATGCTCCTTTACAGTTGTCTACTTGTATCCAGCTCCTTATCGCCCAGTACTTGTGCATGCCTTTATCTGAAACAGCATTATGCCACATTATATTTACTCTCCTATACAGTGTAATGTTTACTGGGGTAATTTTCTTGAGGACATGGAAATCCACTCTCCAGATTTCAGTCCAGTTCTGCAGTCACTAGAGTAAATTACAGAAATTATTTTTGATGGATAATGAGGTGAGCAAACCTAAGCTGAATCCATCAGTGCACAAAAAGGGAGGTGTACACACCTCGCTGAAGGTCAGATTGTGTGTGGAGTGAAGCTTTTGAAAGACACCACAGGATAACACTTAGTGAGTTCCTAAATCAGTCAGTCATACTTTCCTTTCGCAGATTTACTTTATTGGACAGTTTCATCTTAATATCACAACCTATCATTATCCAGCTCAGGTCAGATAAGGCTGTGTATGGACTACAGCTTTGTTTGTTATCCTAAAATGAGCAAAATACAGTGAGAAAGTTTTAAAATTTGGCATAGTGTTTAAGTAGTATGTTGTAGCAGTGCATGAAACATAGGCATACTGTAACACAAATCACATACACACACACGCGTATACAGTGGCTTCAAAAAAAGTATTTAGCCCCCAACCTGTTTTATATAAATTCTGAATTTAAAATTTTATTCTTTTTTTCTCCCACTGATCTACAAAGCCTTGAGCAATATATGAAATCAAAAGAAAACTCCAAACGTCTTTAATTCTTTGCTAAAGATGAACACTAGGAACACTAGGAAATCATCAGATTTTAAAAAGTATTCAAACTCTTTGCATCTTCAAGATCAAATCTGATCATGTCTACCTGTGTATGAAATTAGTCGTTCACCTGCTTTAAATTAATCTGTGAGAACAAAAGCTCCCTCTCTGTAGGCTCACATACAGTAATGTATAGTAGAGACTCTCACAAGCGACTCAAAATGAATTTAAAGAGCATAGCAAACTGGTCTGGAATATGATTATGTTGGAGTTCATATCTGTGCAAGAGCACAAAAAGATCTAAATAGCACAGAACGTTCTGCAGAGCTCAGTGCAGAGTGGAAAAAGTATGAACCTGCCTAGATCAGACTGTCCCACTAAACTGAGTGGCTGGACAAAAAGGTCACTTTTGAGTGAAGTTACCGTGAGGCGAACTGTCACTCTGCAGGAATTACAGGAGCCAGTGGCTGCAATGCAAGGTGATCTCCAAGGTATTCTGCAAAAAGGGTCTCTGTGGGAGAATGGCATGGAAGAAGACTTGGCAAAAAAAAACCCACATCCTTATCTGGATAAGAGTTAGCAAAATGTCACATGCAAGACAGTGCAGAGATGTGGCAGGAGGTCTTGTGGTCTGATGAGACAAAATTGAAAAATTGAACTTTTTGGCCTGCATGCTAAGTGTGGCAGAAGTCAAACACTGCACACCAGTGAGATAACACACCAGTCAGGTAACACACCAGTCACGTAACACCATCGCGGCTGTAAGCAGCCACACCTCCATCTGTCCATTACACAACTGCTTATCCTGCTTCCCTTTTTAATCTTTGCATACATATCTCCTTCCACCTCATTGTCCTCTGTTTCATGCCAAAACATGACAATCACAAGCCCAGACTGTGAGTGAAGTCTACAGGAACAAAGGAATAGTCACAAATTTTGCGAACTAAAGCTTAAGATTTGAAGGCTCATAACTTTTTCTATAGAAATTGAGAACTGTATATTAAAATTGAGATGCGTAGATCTAAATTTAAAATAGAAGATATATATTTTCTAAACTTGTATGCTCCCATCTTGGACTGGATTTGCTTCGGTATTTGTTTTCCTCTTTGTTTTTCTCACACATTTGACCACACTGCTTATAAAGCATAATGATTATAATGCTTTTAAGTACAGCATTAAAGCTGTTGCCAGCTCAAATAACGTCAAGTCCGTTTGTCGTTCGTAATGCTTCTGTCACCATTTGTGTGCATAGACTGTAGTTACGAGATTTGTGCCATCAACGTAGGACAGAATGTCCAGTAAAAAAGTATTAAACTGCCTCTATTATTTGTGTGTCACCGTTTTTCACTTGAAAAGCCTACTGTTTGAGAATTTTCCCTGCTTTTCATTAGGCGTATCATATCCTACAGACTCATACCGAAGTTGAACAAAGAACCCTGTCCCACTCCTCTGGCAGCAGCCGGACAGAAAGCTGCGACTAAATTGCTGTAGCGGCTTTGCGATTTTTGCACAGCGCTCTCTCTCTCTGAGCTCTCAAACTGGGTCACACTTTACCGTGGCAGTGCAGGAGGAAGATGGAAGCCTCTAAACTGTCTGTGAAGGTGCCGCGTATCTTCTGCTGGGGAAAAAGCTTCTTTATAGTCAGCACATTGTCAAGTCCTCATTTTATCTCCACAACCCAGTAACGCAGAAGTCCATTAAGTTGGAAAAGGAACAAAATGAAAAACATCTCGTTCGTTCTCTGCTGCGCCTGTTGACAGATGGGGAGTCGCAGTCAGAGACTCTGTTTATATTTCATCACGAGTCCAGTTCGTTGCACTTTTCTGTAAACTGCTTCAGTTTTTTCCGTCTGCGATACTTGACATTAAAACGTATGTGTGCCCACCCCTCCTCTTGAAATACTTGCTATGTTTTAAAAATCATTTTCTAAATGCTTGTTCAGTTGCTTTTTGAGTTAATAGGAGGTTTTTCCAGTGAATTTTCTGTTTCTTACAGGTATCCATTTGTTCTATTTGACAACGTCCACCATCATTCCTTCTTGTCTATTCTTTAATGTAATAAAACAAAGTCCATAGGTTGGCAGTTTTCACACCAGCAAACCTTTGCAACAGCTTTTTAAAATTACATTAACTCCACTTTACACGATTATTATATTACATGTTTCTGAACTGTCCCTGCGCTTGGTAATCAGTGATATCTGGATGAATGAAGAGTTTATGCAACACAAACTGTCAAAGTCAGTAACAACACTGATGGTCAACAGGGTCAGAGGACTAACTGGTAAATAACCAGTAAGGAGTTGCAGTTTTAGCTGTAGCCAACTAGGTTGACATGACTTGTTATGTAGCTGTATAATATGCATAACATAACAGTACTAATGCTATACAGCCAGCACACTATACACTACAGATTTATTGTATTGCACTGTTGTTACTTTAGTTAATTTTGCTTACAAAATATGGCTAACCTTTATATTTACTGGAAGTTGTATTACATAAATAGAAAGCTGGTTCTTTTTCCTTGGGAAGTTATCCTGCAAACAGAACCAACAGCTTTACTTTTAACAGATTGTACTATGCAGATTGAATGTATGTCTTCTGGGGAGTTTTGCCATTTTTTAAGCCTTTGAGTTAACACCCATGTGTTTATATTCCCTTTTGTTTATTGATTAGCTTAACTTTAAAAATAATGGTATATTGTGATATTTACATTGAAAGATGCTCACCCTTGTGGTTTATAATCTTCGGCTTCCCATCATTCCCCGGACCTAGTAAATGTCAGCAAAAGCCTTTGTAGTGGAAAAATGGCACGTCCTGACTGTGAGAAACTCCAGGTAATACAGACATAAAAAACAGCACCTACACACACAAAGCAGCTCACATGGTCATACTGGCATTCCAACTCATGAATACATAAAAAATGCTGGTGGGTGTACATTCCCACTGCAACAAACATACCGTGCCCCATAATATAAATATGTTAAATATCGTTAACATTTACAGGGCGGTAATCACTTTGCATGCATGTGTTTCCTCCCACAGTCCAAAGACATAAAAGTTTAGTTGACTGGGAAACCTAAATTTCCATTAGTGTGGCTGTGTGTGATAGACTGGCACACTGTCCATGACATATGCTGCCAGGGAAAGCCTCCAGGCACCTTGCAACCCTTCAAAAGGTAAGCAGATGGACTATTAACAATTTTTTTATTTCAAATCGTGAAGCTCATTTCTACAAACAATGGAAAATAGAAATATCTTGATTGCAATGTTGATTGCAAATCCTTAAACCTGGTGTTTTGTGTAACTTTCTCGCTTTCCAGATGAGCTTGATACAGTTTTTGTCATTTATCTTCACTTATCTCGCTTAAAGCAACGTGGTCCATCCACAGGAAACACTCAAAGTCAAGGTCTGCGCGAGCTTTTAACCCGATACCGGCATTACACTTGCCAATGTAAGCATGAATCCCACCCGCATCTTAATTCCACACTACTTCCACATTCGTTCACACAAAACTGGCCAAATTATTCTGTTGAAGCACACACGCACATACATGTTTTCGCAATGCTCTCGCCTGCACAAATGCATACATACGTAGCGTTCAAAACATGAGAAAGCTCTAGAATGAAATTACACTTTTTAAAAATACAAAAGAGCGTACAATGTGACTAACGAGTCGGAATAATATCCCAGTAATTTGTATACATTTAAATGACATCAAATAGTGAAATAAAACAAAACAAATGATTAAATAAATATTTACAGGTACGGGGTATTATTTACAGAGGAAGGCATACTGCGTCTGCTCAAACGATTACTAAATAATTTTGTGAGACTCGTCCACAATTTTATTACTTTACGTTTGGCCTGTTCCTGCTCGCACTGGGCTGGCTGACCGCGCGCACCCGAACAAAATACCGAAACGAAACCCACGCTGCAAGCGGGCAACCTGTAGGTTTGCACATCTATAACTCAAAGTTCGGGATCATTGTTTGTCTCAAGCCTCAGATTTTTTTTTGTGAATTTATTTATTTATTTGCTGATTGGTTTTAGCAGTCTTCAGTTGTCTAATTTTAATGTTAGTTCAAGTAACACAAGTATACGTGTAGAGCGCTAATATTTTAATATTTAATACGTGCACCTCAGCATGTCCTGTGTGTGTGTAAGTGAATAGGCTCCTGTTTCGTGCACTGGCTGTGTCTGGCTTCATGCACAAACACACGCTGTGTTGTTGAAAAAATCCGCTGCCACACTGTCCACGTAGTGGTCTGCCATTTGAATAATTAAAGTCGCGGTGCAGGATTTGCATAAGGATTCAATAGGCAAACAAACATGGAGCCAGACTGAAATAAATAGATAACACAAATAAATAAAAACCGAGACTGCTTGTGAATCCAGCACTCATGAAGGCAGTCCTATTTCAAGTCTTCCCATAAAGAGGTCCAAATGGTGAAGCACCTCATGCATCCAGAGACCTAAAGCAAGGCCAACATCTCAGCAGAGAACTCAAAAGAATGAGTTAGCATGGTGCATATTTTTATTATGGTGCTATGTTTTCTCTTTCATTCAAAACCATTTATGAGGCTGGATATTTTCTTATTCAGGACGTGTGCTTTTTTCAGTGTTGAAACAGCACTTCCCATCTCAAAAATTGAGGCAGCAGTCAAAAGGTTAAAAAAACAATGTGGATTAAAAGCAGGTGTCAGTTGATCCAGCTGCAAAATCTACTGACACCCAGAATCCAAGCATAAGACATCATGGCTTAAAAGAGACACATGTCCTTTCACAATATGTTTTCTGATATGAAAACATCACCGTCTGAGAAAATTTTGTACAAGATGGGCCACTCACAACTGCAGAAACTCAGAATGGAGGCAGATGAAAGACCTCTGAATGCACAACCTCAGCTGATATACGCACATCTGTTCCTTTCATCTCAGCCTTATGACACTGTAAAAGATACTTCATGCAGTACATTTCCATAGTAATGTGGTAAAATAAATTTAAGATACAGGCTAAGTGCTTCACTTAGGGCATGATGAGCTTCTGTAGCTGCCGTGCATGGTGTACATCCCTCCCCACACAAACCCCCCACCCTGAGCACTTTTGTGGAAAACTAAGCTTAAATAAAGCACCATTACCTGTGAACATGTGAAAAGAACCATTTCATTAGCAGCAGTAAACCAGTAAACCTGTGAAAATGGGGAACTGGGCTTTCAGCAACAAAATTTACTAAATAGGATCTTTTTTGCAATGAAATTGAGGCTCATCAGGTTTGGGCAGGTTTTCTCTTGTGTACAGAGAGTGACTGTAGTACAATGTTCCAGGAAGAGCTTCGTTTTTATAATAATAATAATAATAATAATAATAATGTCTTTGTTACAAAAACAGATATTTCAGAAGTGCTACCAGAGGCAGCTCCCTCATTTTGGGGACAAACTGGGAATTTTTAAATCATAACTGATTCATGAGACAAAGAGAGCTTTCAGCACTTTGACCCAGTCCATGCCCTCATTTCTTCAGTCTCTTCATTAGGAAGCTAAGGTTGCAGCTCTGTAACCTGCCCAGAATGCAGCACTCTTCTCTGGGAAGCTTTCTTCCTATTCATTAGTGACCAGATGCTTCAGAACCACAGCTAGTGAACAACACCTCCCACTTTATTACAAACTGGATGTGAAATCCAGTGTTATGTCCTATACTGGGACTCTCCCAGTGAAAGACATTGGTTTTCAGCACCAAAGATGTGAAAAACCTCTTAGTTTGTTAGAGACAGAATGTTCAGAACCAAAACACATGAAAAACTCCCATCCCAATAAAAAGGTAAGAGCTTCAGCACTCAGTCTGAAGATTCAAACCTTTTAAAGTTTTTCCAAGTGCTATGGTTTAAAACTCGTAATTGAATTGGATTACCGTACTTTGTCACTCAGTGTCCAGTTTAACCCAATGGGAAGCTATAAATACCCAAACAGGAAGTTGAACAGGTCTGTGATTGACAGTGCATGACATGACCAGAGAGTAATGGGATTATATGATGTTGTAAAAAAACACAGGACAGCATACTGACAGTTGCCTCATTCTGAGAAGAAAAACACGACCTCTTCAGGTCATACGGCTCTTTCCAGCCTTTACACCTGCAGCCATTGCTCATTTTACAACCCCAATTCCAAGATGGAACTTTTTGTAAAATGTAAATAATTTGCAGCCATCAAATTCATAAGAGTCATTTATTTACAAAACACAATACAGCCGATTAGCTTCAACTTTAAATGTTTTCTCTGTGCTGTACTCTACTGAATACATGTCAAGAAAGATTTGCAAATCATTGCATTTCATTTTTATCTACATTTTATAAAACGTCCCAACTTTTTTGGAATTGGGGTTGTAAAATCTCAGGAATTTACAAGGCATACAAAATGTAAGCAGTACGGCACATGCTCAGTGTGCCATAGATCAATGGAATGGACTGCTGGACACTCCGGGATGTAGTAGACCTAGTAGACACACACACACATGGCATGTTCTGTGGAGTGCGTCTCCATGAAATATTTGCAATTGTTGAAGGTCACCATGAGACTGAGGGAATTAATGGTGACGTCAGTAGATTAACATAAGTGTTCAGTACCTGAGCACAACACAGAGGTGTGCTGTGAAAGCAGTTCTGCAACACGTGAATCTCTCTCTCTCTCTCCCTCTCTCTCTCTCTCTTGCTCTGTGAGTGTGTGTGTGTGTGTGTGTGTGTGTACATGCATGGGTCTTGAGTGCACGTGAATGAATATTCCTGTGCCTCGGGGCAAGACAGATATTTTTTTGCAACATTTCTGACAAGTTCATTTTACCCACTTCCTCTGTTTGCCATGAAAAGGTGTAAGAAAATCTGACAGGAAAAAAGGAATAAGGAAGGCCTTGGAAAAACTTTATTTTTAATTGCTGTTAAATTCTGAGCGCACTACAAAACCACATTACAGATGAATCCAATCAATACCCTAAGGTTGGCTCTTTCATGAGTAACAAATGGATTCATTATTCTCATGGCATCACTGTAATCTGTCACTTCTCATTATCCCTTTTCACCACTGGAATTTGTAGCTATGTGAGATGAAACCCAGGCAATGGCTCAGGCCTGGCCTGTGGATGTAACATTTGTTTACCTGTTTGTTATGACTTCACTTCCCAAACACTTCTCATTCAAGTGATAACAAAAATAACTGAAAAAAACTTTTTTTTTTAAACAAACACACACACAATGTACACATTGTTATTAGCTGTTGTCACGATCTTTTCTGGCCAGGAGAAAAGAAAATGTTTAGAAAACCTTCATAAAAATTAGTATAAGTCTTACATGAGTTTGACTTGATGTCAGAAACCTACACTGCTGACCACCTAATGAAACCAAACCACATGAAATGGGGGAGCTGTCCCTGGTTTGCAGTGCTGAAGTATTGGTTTTGTAACAGACAATTTTTTTTCCACGTGTTTCTCCAAACATTTCTGTTAGCTGCTGTTAAGGTAAGTGTCAGTCACCATTAAAATGCTCATTTGTTCAGAGCTACTCTGGTCCCCGCTGATTACTCTCACCCCCCTCACCCTGCCCCTGCATCGCCAATCACTCAGTCTCTCCTTTTTGAAATTGGGCTATATAAACGATTATGAAAAATGATGGCCAAAAATGATGTGACAGCATTATCTAAGCATTGAAGGAGGTATTGAGAGAATAATAACTTTCAAGTTCAAGGCCTATTAATCAAGGTATTAAAGGTTAAAGGGCTGCCAGATTCATTTAAATGTTGCTGCCAATCTCTCCTGAACTTGATCACCTTCCAGGAACCTGGGGCAAAGTCCTTGTTGCATGGCAACAGGTGTAGACAGGAATGGACTTCTGTCTAAAGCTGCACAAACTGCCACCCAAATATGTCCAGTGTCTCTAATAGGGGAGACAGGATAGGATGAATATGGCAGTTAAGGCAAAGTATTTGTCACCAGTCAAGAAAGGTATCATGAACAGATCATTATGCTGTACTCTAGAATCATGCTTGGCCAGTGAAATATCAAGGTCCATAAATACTAATTCATTGTATATTTTTCACTGCAATTCTGACATTAAGATTGGTAAAGGTCTTAGCTGTGCAGCCGACGTTTTGGATGTACAAAACTAAAATGTTCCTGTTTTTAGGTCATCCTGTCTGAAGAGGCATAGTGTGAGTTCCTCATGGAGACACAGGGTTATGTTGGAGTGAAAGTGCAAATTACAATTTCTGAACTGACACTGCACTGAAACGTTTCAACAGACAGTAAAAACATGAATTTGAATTTCTGAGAAATTGGTTTAAATTGGTTTTGAATTTGTTAAAAGAGAAACCCCCCCCCTGTTTTAAGAGAGAGGGAGTAATTAACTATCATGTACTTCTCTAGACAGACAAAGGAATTCATTAGCAGTGTCCTGCATTTATTTGCCAAATCCATGATCACGAAAAAGTCAAATGTCCAGCCGAGAGTCAGAGAAACCAGTGGGATCCAAGAGGGACAAGGACACACAACGAAGAGAAGACAGGGGACCTGGGGCAGGAGAGGTTTCAGGGGTGAGCAGGGTGAGGGTCAAAGTTGTAAAGGTAGACAAGGCTAAGAAGAAGCGCTTGGAGACATGTTGGACCTGCAATACTTCACATTGATCTGAGGAGAAAAAAGGCTTAGGTTCTTGACACCAGCGATAATTGCAAAAGAAATGCAACTGGGGGGGGGGGGGTGTCTCATGCCATCCAGTGTGACATTTACCATTTGGCCAAATAGATCATTTTAAAATCATACGGCATGTTTTTCAATAATCGCTTCATAGTAGTTTTTCCAGAAAAAGTTTAAAAAGGCAACATAAATAACATTGTTTTTCAACTCCAATACAGTGTAGAAATACTGACCCTGCAGTAAACTGGATGGAAAAACAGATACTTGGTACTTGGCTACGCGTCACAATCACCGCCATGTGTAAGTGGAACTCATATTTCACTAAATTTACAAGTCACAGCTCGCAAAATGAACTTCAGGTACAGAGTGTGTCAAACACACAAGGAAAGTGCAGTAAATCACCTCTGATAGCATCCTTCCATTTCCATTTACAGCCGAAGCCTGGCAGCACAGAACATACACTGTGCCCGTGGCCTGTCACTGTTAGGTTGAGAAATAAGTGTGGCACATGCCCAGTCATCATGCTGTGGGTATTTTGTAGAAACCTTTACACCTTGTGTAAGCAAGGTGTAAAGGTTTCTAGCTCATTAGCTCATTATGCACTATTGTTTCTTTAATCATGGTCAAAGTCCTTACAACAGCTGTGTGTGAATTATTTCCCCAGAGAAGCATAAAGAACACATGCTATTGAGCTTGTCCTCCACACTGTTCTGGGGCAGGTATGTGCTGCTGACCAAACTCTCTTGGCAGCATAGCCAGCGCCCCCCTTTGTGTGAAGTCACCTCAGAGGGGACGCTGTGCACGTTACTCAGGCTTTGTGTGAAGTCACCTCAGAGGGGACGCTGTGCGCGTTACTCAGGCTTTGTGTGAAGTCACCTC
>JABJVR010049106.1:10064-22180 GCA_025773905.1 Chitala chitala | reverse complement strand
GGCTTTGTGTGAAGTCACCTCAGAGGGGACGCTGTGCGCGTTACTCAGGCTTTGTGTGAAGTCACCTCAGAGGGGACGCTGTGCGCGTTACTCAGGCTTTGTGTGAAGTCACCTCAGAGGGGACACTGTGCGTGTTACTCAGGCTTTGTGTGAAGTCACCTCAGAGGGGACACTGTGCGCGTTACTCAGGCTTGCTTTGCAGCAAGGCTCACTTGACGTGAAAACAAAAACAGCAAAGGCTGGGAAATGACAGCCGACAGCCAGGGGGAATCATGCTGGTTAGTATCATTAGCAATACAAATTCTCACAGATTTTTTCTTATTTATTTTAATTGCATACCAGATGTTTTTATGTCACATTTTTTGTTAATGTGTTTATTCAGCTGGTTTTTAGCTGATATGGTTTCTGGTAGGGACTTTGCATAAGGGGTACAATAGGATCTGCTTTGGAACATAAACCTGCAATCTTCTGCCAATGTTCCCGCCTAGCCTAGACCCTTATGTGACAAATACTGGCCTTGCCCCTGTTCTGTGTGTGAGTATTATGCTCTCTCTTTTACAGAAATGTATGAATTTGGCTGCATATCTGTCTTTTCTGAAGATAGGGGCAATTATACCAGGGCAGGAAGCCATAAACCACAAATTTACCAAACCAGTCTTACATGCAACTATGCCTAAATCCCACATACACAAGAATCCCTACAACTTCTGTAAGCCTGTAAAAGGTAGTCAGCAGCCAGGAATCACTGCTGAGCTGGGTGTTCTTTTCTTTGGGTGCCAGTGAGCAGAGCTGCCAGAACAAGAGCTGAGACAGAAACATCACCTCTCCCTTTCTTCATGTCTCTTTTCCAGACACTTTATGAAAGTACTGATAGTCCATGCTTATAGAAACTGAACTTGTTCAGATGCTCATGTCGTGTGTTTACAGGCAATGGACAAAGAAATGCTTACAAATGACTCCACCTTAAGGAAAAAAAAAAATCTGAAACCATTGGGGGGGGGGGAGGGGGGTGAGGTGGAATCAGGTTCCAGGCAGGAATAAGTTTGAAAAAGTTCACATAGTTCCTCCAGTTACAGATGCTGAGTTTATACATTTTCTGTGTGCACTTGAATGCCTTTAAAGCATTGAAGTGCACACAGAAAGACTGTGTGGACCTTTGCCCAGGTACATGCTGGTCTTTGTACTTCACCCAATACTACACTGTCTTAAGTCAAGTCAAATCTTCACAATGCAATTAGCTGTCCAAGGTGCAATCACTCAGGGAGCTTTGACTGCACCCCAATCATAGAGTGTGAGGGGGGTACTTTCCTCCTGGAGAATCTCATCAGCACTAGTTCACTTCTCTACCCACCATGTCTAATGGAACAGTACTGACAACAGTTCTTGCCTTTTTGTTGAACAGTGAGCTATTAACAGTAAGCTGCTAAAGTGACCCAGTGCCATTTAAAAAGCCTGTCATGTGGGGGACTGAAGCGCAGTGACATTTGAAAAAGTCCCACTCTCCTGCCACGCTGTCTTCAAACAACTGCTCAAAATGTTACATGAGCTGGCATCTTGCTGGAGTATCTTTGAAAATGAAAGATTGATACTGTAAAATGGACAAAAAACCCAAAGAATTCTCAGGAGGAGTTAAAACACACACAAAAAACTTTTTTAGAAAATATTGGTTTCAGTTTGATATTTTTTTCTCACCCAATTTTTCCTCAGTAACTTCAGTAACTGTATAACCATGACAGTGCTGTTAGACTGGTGAAAAAATGCTTATTATATACACATTATGTAAATATGTATGTAAATATATTTGTTGCATAATAAACACTGAACATATGGTCAAGTACAAAATATCAGTAATAATTTTAAGACCAGATGTTTTCAGTTGTAAAACAAAAAATCCTTCACATGGTTTTGAAAACACCATCTTAGGAAAACAGCAGATGAAACTTGTGTTTAAGGCAGGATATGTGACCTCTGACATACCTACCAACACTGCAGTTTGTACCTTATAAAACAGTGACAACAAAGTGATATGAAAAGAAAAACATTCTCAAAAACATAAAAAGGTGCACTTGCTCTTTGGCCAGATCATGCCCTATGGTCTGCACTTGGTGCATTTTCCACTGTGTTGAGAGCAGGGTTGTATATCCCCTGGCAAAGTGAGGCATTATGGAAAAAAGTGCCATTCTGCAAAGTATGCCACTTTTCCAGGTTTGATTTTCTGCTACACCCAGATGGAAGAAAGATGTTTGTAATTTAACAGTAAAATATACTTTCCACAGCATCTGGTGACAGATCACACAACAGTCATTGTGAACTAGCTAGAAAAAAATAAATTACCAAAAGCAAACAACATCATATGTGTGCAAATATAAAATGTTGCGTGGGAGAGTGTGTGTGAAAAACAAAGCAGAGGGACAAACATACACTTACACAAACAACAACACACTACAGCACAACATGGAAAACCAACTGACTGAAAGTATCACTAGACAGAAGGACAGAGAGAGAGTGATAAAGATACAGAGACAGAAAGAGTGAGACTGACAGACAGACAGAGAGAGAGAGAGAGAGAGAGAGAGAAAGAGTGAAACTGACAGACAGACAGACAGAGAGAGAAAGAGTGAGACTGACAGACAGACAGAGAGAGAAAGAGTGAGACAGACAGACAGAGAGATAGAGATAGAGAAAAAGAGTGAGACTGAGAGACACAGAGAGAGACAGAAAAGGTGAAACTGTCAGACAGAGAGAGACAGAAACAGGATACAGAGTGACAGAGTGAAAGAGTGACAGTGACAGTGAAAAACTGAGACTGATAAACAGTGAGGGAGACAGACAGTCAAAAGCAGTGAGAAAGAGAGAGAAAACAACAGGAAAATAAGAAAGGGGCAAAAATGGAGAACAGTAAAGGGCAACATGAGACTGAAAAAAATGTGTTCTTGAGGTGGAGAGAAACAAGGAATAATAAGAGTGGGGAAGAGATTAGCAGGATTTGACAGGACACAGAAAATGTGGATAAATGTGTGTGCATACACGTCTTCTATGCCTTGGACATCTTCATATTTCAGCCGAATACACACGAGAGAGAGAAGAAGTGCCGTCAACAGTCTTTCAGCAAATGATAAAAGTGAAAATCTAGCATGCCTGGCTACTTCATGCAGGATGGAGAGTGCCATCCAGCTGCCAGGTAGCACCAAGGTGCGCATTGAAGAGACAAATTATTGCTCTGCCCTAGAGCGAGATGCTTAACCTGTATTGCTTCAGTAAATATCTGGCTCTATAAATGCGAAAATTGCTTAGCTGCAATAGTTGTTGAGGAAAAATTGCCCACAAAGAAAATGAATTATGTTTCCAGACTCAGTCTGCTTGGTTTTTAGACGCTTATAAGGGAAGGTTTTAGAGACAAATCAAGACATACGGTGACATAGAGTGAAACAAACACCCTGTAACACAGACTGAAACCATTAAAACTATAACAGCTGACTGATCAGATCAATGAGGAACAGAAAAACTTGTATAAGCCCCTTAACTTCAGCTCATGTGATTTACATAGCAGTTTTGAAACTGGCTGAATTTTAAGCACTTTTTCATGATTAGAAAGTTTTGAATTGCATAAAGAGTTAACATTGTGAAGCTATGAGATGGAAAGTCAGTGGAAGAGTCAAACAAGCATTGTTACAGCTGTGATAAAACACGAAGTTTACCATTCTCATGAAAGTCCCCAAACTCACCTCACATCGCCTTTTTTAAATGGGAAGTGGCGATTATATCTGTAATTTGGGGTGGGGTTCAGGAATGAGGTACAGTTATTTAGTTGGACAGATGATTTCACCAGCTGCTTATAGTACTGCATTTTAAACTTTTGTTAGTGTAAAGATGACATTTGCCTCCTCACTGTCATGTGACTATTTTCATAGCCTATACACAGGTTTCACATGTATATGTATTCTGAGGTTTTATTCTGTGCATTTTTGAAAACATGGGGTCAATATAGGAGCACATGGAAGTGTACAATCAACAGATGATGCTCTACAGGGAGTTGTAAGTGTGTAATAGCATCATAACACTCCCAAGGTTTAGCATTGCCCCCACCACTGCCCCTTGTTGCCTCTCTCTACAACTGAGCCCTGAGGGAGTGCCAACAGCAGTCCCTCACATTGGTGCATGTGTACTTTGGTCAAATGACAACTTACTGTCAGTTTGGTCCCTTTTCTTATCATACGGGAACTGTGATAATATAGGAATAAATTTAAATATAGAAGAGGATAAAGGGACTAGCAGTCAGTCATTTTCTATACCATTCAATCCTGTTAAGGGTCATAGGAAAGCCTGGAGCCCATCCCTGAACACATAGGCAATTTGGACACACCACTCAGCCTAACCTGCATTTCTTTAGACTGTGGGAGGACACCAGAGAAGATCCACCAAGCACAGGGAGAACATGCAAACTCCATGCACACAGACCCAGAGGAGGAATTGAACCCCAGGCCTCAAGGTGCACGGCAACAGTGCTAACCACCAGTGTTCAGAAAGTGCTGGTTTCAAAGGTGAGCACATGGCTTACAGGAGCTATTCTGCTTCTCTAGGTATCGCTCTGAAGCACCCACTATCCCCTGCGTCTGATGTCCACGTCACCGCAGTGATGCAGCATAACCGAAATGAAAGTGTGCTTGCATGTACAAAGTCAAAGCCTGCTTGGGCTTGGCAATAATCTTTGCCACCATGCTGCTCCCCTCCCTCCTGGAGTGGCTGGTATAGTGTGTGTCCATTTTAAATATATTCAGAGTTTAGATTGATGTGAGCTCATGGATTCTGTGGCTGCTTCTTCGTGCCCAGGTCCTGCTTTCACTATACCTACTGGGTTGACGTCTGTACCAAAGCCTCTTTGGACAGGGCTGGTCGAGTTCTTGAGGGTGCCAAACTGAGAACTTTGCAGTATGCTATGGGCACCGAATGCTTTCTGAGTTTGGTGTGTGTGTGTGTGTGTGTGTGTGTGTAATTGAGGTGGAGGGCAAGGAGGGAAATATCTCTCTGATCATCTGAAACCAAATCTCTACTTGTCTTATGGACAGGAATCAGAGCAACCCTACATGTTACTTGCAGAGAAAAAAGTTCCTCTCATTTGCTCAAGTCCTGCACTGACCTATGGGATGCTTCTGTATCCTGTGTGTCATGGTCTCTTGTCTGTAACATGTGCTGCCCAACGCTAGCCACAGAAACATAACTGCTTTGTACAGTGTGCCCTGGAGGATTTGGAAAACATTAACCATTAGTTTCAGATGGGAAGCCAAGGGGCCAAAGAAACCAATTGGTATCAGATTGTCTATTTGTCAATCTATCAGTTGCCACAGTCTCATCTGACCTCTGGACAAAGCACCATCCCTCTCTCCTGACCTGCAGCTTTGACTTGCCGATTTGAAGCTATTGTTCAGCTGACCTCATTTCCTTTTAATCCCCTCCACCCGACACCTCCAGGAAGACTCCTGTTGATGCTGTCAAACCCCTCATTTAACAAAGTCATCAGGCCTCATGGCAGACATTGCAAGAAAGTTATCGTTCACCCTGGAGGTGACTGTGGCATATTAGAATCAACGCTGACTGAAATAAAAGAAGAAATAGGACTAAATGTTATGAACAAGAAAAAGAGAAAACGATGAAGAAAGCCTTTGGGGAATATTGAGAACAGTCATTTTTTTTCTGCCCCTGTTGCTCTTCCCCTCCACACCCCTTGCACCATCACTGACACAGGAACCATTATGAGGCATATTTAAAAAATCTATGTGAAGCGGTGTGACATTTTTGATAGCTGAGTAAAAGAAAGGGGAGTCAAGTTTGAGCTTTTGATATAGCTTCGGCCATAGAGATCGCAGCCCTTCCGGTTTCTCGAGGAGTTGCAATTTGGATTGGCCATGGCGTACAGAGGGTCAGTGATCAGGTGGTCGTGGTAATCAACTTTGCTTGAGAGATGGGCATAAACTGGAGCAGCAGCAGCATACACTCCATCACAGGGTGGGGGCATGATGACCTGGCTGGGGCAGCCATAACAATTCTGCAGCTGTAGTGTCTGGCCAGCACCTGCATGGAGAAACCTGCTCTTGCAAGTATGCTCTTGCCTCATCTCATTTTCAGTCCTAAGGTTTCCACTTATTTTTTTCTTTCCTTTTCTGAGGTTTCCTTCCTTTTCTACAACCACAACGACTGTGGTTTTCTTTGTAAGAATAAGGGGAAGATTCTGACTGAAATTTCAGGACAAATTTGAGACTGACTGGGAAAAAGTACAAATACCTATTATGCTTTGAATAGTGTAGCATCAGTATGCACACCAACAGACGTTTTACAAAAACAGTAATTCTTTACTTTTTTTCATTCAAACAGTTTGGACAGAACTTTTAATGATACATGTAAGGGGTTGACATAAGTGGTACGCAAGTACCGAAACACAGCAAAAACATATTTTAATGTCCAGCAATTTCATGTTATAACTATGTAACCCAGTCTGGAGTCCCTGTAGTAAAAAATCCAGATGAGTGTTTAAAAAATCTGCATACCTGAATACCACTTATTTCCTGAAATGTTATTTGTTGAACTGATACAATATGATTAAAGTCAAAATAAGTGTATCCCTTGGCATGAAACACTGTTGAAGATTAAACTAACACCACACTGGTGAACACTTTCTGCTGGATGGCCCCCTGCTGGGATGGAGGGATAATACATCTGCAAGACTCAGTATCTTCAACATTTCTTTATTCTGCACTATTATGTTATAATTGCTCTATAAAACGTCTGGACAGGAGCTCCTGCCAAATGAATAAAAGCAAACTAATGTAGCAGTACAATATAAAAATGTTCTGAAAATTACAATCACAAGTTTTTCCGTGTGTCCTCCAGAATTGCTTGACTCCTGCCTTTTGTGTTATTCAAATTCTTAACACATTGAACAGAGCAACCAGCTGCCATTGTTTAGAGGTGAGAGGGAGGCAGAGATCTATAACCCAATGTCTCTGCAGAGGTGGATGCGTGGTTGTGAAACCGCCCTGGTTCAGGGTTTGTGAAGTGTACCTTTTATTGTGTGCTATAATTACTGAAGGCCCCACCACTCCAGGACAGCATGTTGTTTTAAGACCTCACTTTGGGAGGCAGGTAGAAGAGGCTCTCCCTTCATACACAACTATTGTGTAATGCTTTCAAGGTATTGGCGATGTTTCCTTTGGGTTGGAAGGTCTTGCATGGCCCACCTTTACCATTCCACAGATATTTCCTTTTTGTAGTTCACTACCAGATGCTTTTGTAAATGAGACTTACACAGACACAGCTGTGTATTAAATGCACTTTTACAGCTCTTTCCTTTACTTAAACTGAGTGAAGAATCTGACAGCTGATTTTTTTTTCTTAGTCTATGTACTTAATCATTTGACACACCTGCTCACTCTACCCTTTATGTCAACACATGAATGAGTTTCAGTTTTCTGCTAGGTAAATAACGTCACTGTGGAGTTCTCCTTAGACAGGTATTTCATATGTCGGGCGCCCTGATGATTTTCTGTTACTGAAGGTCCAGGTGGTATTACTTGCTTGAGTATTGTAGCTGATTCTGAGTGGAACAAACAGGAGTGTCATTGGCCACACTTCATGTTTCCTGAACCTGTTAACAATGCTGAGCCCCAAATGCATTGAGCTATATGGAGAAATTATTCAAATCACCAACACATTCCTAATATACAGTACGAACAACTATAAAGAGGTGCGAACACTGATCATCCCTACCACTGAGATCCCCCTGGCTGAAGGCCTCTCAAGTGGGCTTGGTTTGCACATAATTAAATTTGCAGAAGCTTGTCTCAGCTGGCTGTGAAGCATGAATTGGCTATCTACCCCTTCGGCATGCACAAGGCCCCTGACATTTGCGCAGGATGGGAGAGATACTCATTTGCAGGTGTTGAGAGAGGGTCAAGGCTTAGACTTGAGGTTGAGCAAAAGACGAAGGCTGGGAGAGTGAAGGAGGGAGTGGGTGAGCATGAGACACACAGTTTCATAAGCAGGTGCTCAAGCTGAGAGACCGATTTCTCAATGATCCATGTTTTATTAATGATATTCTAAGCTTGTCCTTGCATCCGTCACTGCACCATTGCCCTGTTGCTGCTGTTCCTATTTCCTGGGGAAGCAGAGAGCTTCAATGGAGGTGAGGGGAGGGGGGCTGAACGTGCTCCAGCTGGTCCAGATATGGGTTGACAGATGGAAAAATAATGAATGGGACAAGAAAGACAGAAAGCACAAGAAGAGAGAAAGATAAAGGCATGTATCTTATATCCTCTTCCCAGCTCTGGCTAATGACTGCTGTGTCTGCCTGCTTGCTGATATGTGCGTGTATTGCACATATGTGTAATATGTGTATTGCCTTGCAATGTTGTATCACTGTTCATTCCAGCACTTGCATGGAGCCCATTTGTAGGAGAAACAGAAACCCCATGCTAAATGTAATCTTGCAGTGTCTCAGTAGTTGGAGAGTATGACTGGATGGAAGGTGTGGCTGTTTCCAATTTTCAAGTTATCATTATGGATACCATGCATGGTACTAAGGCAATATGGACAACAATAAAAAAGGCTACCATGCACAGCTGTTAACTATATAATGCCCTCTAGTGAGAGCAAAAAAGAAGTGTCATGGAGTCCCTGGGGGACTAATTACTCTTTACCGGTCACTGAAAATCTTCCAGCTCTTTCTTGAGGAACATGTATTTTGGAGTACTGTAGGAAATGCAATTATTCAATTATACTGAGAATAGCCAAGCAGATGTGCTTTTAAAAGTCTATTTTCAGGAGGTTTGTAAACATCTGAAGCATACTTGGGGTTTAGACAGAATTGTAGTTGTCACTCAACAGAAATATCATTCAGTCCTTTTGACTTCAGCTTTTGAATACTGGTGAACAATAAATTAAAAATATATAGCATAACATCTACATTTAAATGATTTAGCTGGAATTCACATTCATCACAGAAACAAATGAAAATTAAAATAGAAATACCATTCAGGTACGCAAACTGTTCAGTTTAGTATGAAAGGAGTATGTTGTGAAATTAAAAGCGATTTTTGTACCATTAAGCAGGGTCCAATAGCGCTGGACTCTGCCTCCAACCATATCACAGTAGTGTGATTGGCTAAGGAGTTTCTGCTTCTTGAGTTCAAGGTGTGTTTAATTTTCAAGTCAAGACAAATTTTTTGTTTTATTTGAAATTCAATTCAAAATGAAAAGTATGCAGAACTGTTGTTAAAATTGCACTTTTTATTAGGAGTGTGCAGTAATATTTGATGTACAAGAACAGAGGCAGGGTTGCTGGGAATAGTACAGTGCAATCAAATTGTCTGTTGGCGTTAGGTTGTATTTTTTTCACTTTATTAAAACTCATAAAATTTGTATATGCCTCTGAATTATTATTTGATAAAATAACACTACAACTGACAAATTGATATGGTGTTGCTTGTTTGGTTTGAACAGAAAATACAAAGTGACTTGGAAGGGTACATCAGAAAGTAAAAGCGTGTTTCATTATGTATCTGCAAATTTAGCAGGCATATGAAAAAACAATACCTCTACCTCATCAGCAAAATGCAAATAATGCAAACTCCACGTTGAAAAGTTATCGTGTATGGTTATGTTGCTGTTTTTGTTAGCATACAGTGGTCAGTCATAGTGCTGTTCAAATTAATTATTAATGGCTTTATGTTGTTTTCTATTTACTAAAACTCACATCCAAGTAATCATTTAACAAGTAACACTGCAACTGGTACAATGAAGAGGTGCAGACAATTGGCTGAGAAAATACCCACACACCTTCACAAAAAAATAAAGGTGTTTTGGGACATATCTACAAATTTAGCAGAAATACGGCTAAACGAGGCAGATTTGCTAAATGCAAGCAACACGGTAAACTCCATCTCCACAAGTATGCCATTGTGTCACTTGGGTTTATACAGGTGTTTTTAAATTCACGGTGCATGTTAAGCAACACCTTTTTTTAGTGTGGACATGAGTAGGGCAGGGCCGCTCTTTTTCAGCCGCAACCTGGCCACTAGCCGTGAACAAGGCATTACTGCAGTTAACAAAGTTGTACAGCCTTTCATTATGGACTACAAGTAGAGTGAACAAAGCAAAGTACAGTTTTGGTAATGACGGCCAGGGCCCATACCCAGTGTAGATACCTTATGGACTTGAGACTGGACTGGATTAAGTACAAAAAAAAAATTTACATGCTTGAAGGTCTCTGAGCTCTTCCACTTTGCATTTCTAGATTGGTACATTAATTATGCTATCTTTTTTACTGTTGCTGCATCATTTAATCCTTCTTTACTCTACAAAATAACCTTAGAATTACTTTTGATTGGAATATCTAAATTTTTGCACGTTTCAAAAAGGACGTGGGGGTTTTTCTCCCTCTAGCTGGATTTTTGCTGTACCTGACTGGAGAGAGAATTACCTCACTATTTATTGTGCTTGGAAACTGCACTGTAATGTGTTAATAGTAGGGCTCAAGTCAGGGGCTGGTTAAGATTCACATTTATTCAGACTGTATTACCTGTTGCTCGACAATGGGTGAGAAAAAAATGTTAAAATTGAGGGATGGGGGGAAGGAGTCAAGAAAGCATCCCAGACCCAGAGGAGCTGTTGAGCAACAAGGCCCCATGGGTTGTTGCTGAGTAACCAGGTTGCAGATTAATTTCTATGGCAATCAGAAGTTGTTCTAAAGCAGTCCCTGTCCACACTGGCCCCTGTTGACTCACGCTCCCCTGTAGTGGCCCATTGCAGGACAGGTTCCATTGGAGAGGTTCCATTTTGCCTGCTTTTTTTGGAAGGGTGGCACTGAAATCCTGGCTAATACCACACAAACTAGGGTTGTCATCAGTGCCCTAGGATGTTTCAGTGTTGCTGTATTTATTCAGCGAGCATGTCTTTAAACAGATAGACTGGGTGCAGTCTAGCACTGTGGTAACAATGTAGACCTCACTTTGGGCACATCCTGTCCCCAAGCGCTGACTCGCTGAACCCCAGAGTTTTACTGAATGTTGATAGGGTTATGTTTTGCCTGAACTTCCTCAGGTGGCCTCTGAGATAACCTGCTGTAGGACATGCTGGTATTGTACACACAGTGATGTTTTTACCTGAACCCTTGATGTGTTTTCTTCCATTTTTTCTCTATTGGTTATTTTCAGTTATATTTTTAGCATGCTTTTTCACTGTAACAAGAACAACAAATACCAGAAATTTTGAAACCTCAAAACTGAAACTGCTTTTTCCATTGATTTCCTGTCTAGTACCAAAGATTCCAGTTGCTGTTTCTGAAACTATGTGTTCAGCTGGTTTACTTAACGGACCCAAGCGTACTTTGTTGTGGGGCTTGCAAAATAATTTATTGTTGATTTAATGTGTTTAGCAGTTAGCAGAAGAACAAACTTGCTGTAGCTTCTATCTGTTACAGGTGTACTACTTATCTTTGGCTTGTGTTGTTGCATCTGCTTTCCGTGTTCAAAGTCGTTTTTAGTTTTGCTCTCCTCTTTCTGATGTGGGACCATATGAAGTGCATTTCTCCTTAAATTCAGATGTTTACCAATTTTTACTATGAGAAAGCATGTGTAAAATGTACACAATAACTCAATAACAATAACACAAATGATAACAAAAGAAACTTGCATTCTTTTTATTGAGACTGTACAGGAGCAAAATACAGTTACAAGTGATGTCTAAAAATTCCGGGCATGAATGAATAAAAATTCAAATACATTTAACTAAAACTATAAGTGAAATTCAACTAAAGCATTTTTGCCTAGTTTAATGTTGACTAGTGTGCGTTTACTGCTGAGTCATAGACAGACTACCCACTGTACAGGACACGTGCGAATGGAAAGACAGGCACAAACAGACTACCCACTGTACAGGACACGTGTGAATAGAAAGACAGGCACAAACAGACTACCCACTGTACAGGACACGTGAAAATAGAAAGACAGGCACAAACAGACTGCCCACTGCACAGGACATGTGCGAATAGAAAGACAGGCACAAACAGACTACCCACTGTACAGGACACGTGTGAATAGAAAGACAGGCACAAACAGACTACCCAC
>JABJVR010049104.1:0-22757 GCA_025773905.1 Chitala chitala | reverse complement strand
CAAAGAGGAGGTTTATGGATGTAGTGAGGGAGGACATGAGAGAGGTTGGGGTGACAGAGGAAGCTGCAGAGAACAGGACAGTATGGAGAAAGATGATCTGCTGTGGCGACCCCCACAGGAAGCAGCTGAAAGAGGAAGAAGAAGAGGAAGAAATTATATATTTCTTCTTTATTACTCCATTCAAATATTACAAAGAGTATATCACTTTCGTGCTTTAAAAAATATATATGAATTAAATAATTAATTTTAATTAATTAGAGTGAGCCAGATGACAACTGAGTTTACATTTAGAACAAACGTTTTAATCACCGCGCACACACAAAAACAATATAAACACAGATACCAAAATATGCTCTCTGTATTTATGTACAAGCGTGTAACTTATAACAATGACTTGAATTAATAAACAAAGTAATATTGTAAAAATATATGCAGACGTTGTGTTACACTGATTTGTAGTACTTTAGTACGTTTTCTTCCATCAGAAGGTGTCGAAAGTACATTTCTGCAGGTCGGACCCTATCTTCGGGGATACTGTTTCACGTAGGGCGCAAAATAAATTACACGCTTCCTGTTTTGTTGTTTGTAAATTTCTGGTTTTCATTTGCCTGTGTGGAAGCAGTGTTTTGAGGCGAGTAGGTTTGGTTTTTTTTTTAAGTCATACGTTACTTTCCCTTTGGCCGGCTGAGTTGGGGGTAAGTTAGCAGCGCGTGACGTTTTAATTCATTATACGATTAATTAAGGTTCGCGTCACATCTCCGCCGAGGCACGTACGCTTTTCCTGTTTTGTTTTTAGCCGCCGTTTGCTCTGACGGGACGGACTGAGGATGAAGCGGCGCCCGTCGACGCGCTAGCGGGCGGACTCCGGCTGCCTACAGCGGACGAACTCGGTCGCGCCGCGCGCCGCTACTTCGCGAGCTCGCGACAATGGCGCTCAGCTCGTGCGGCTGGGCTCGCGCTCCCTCGGGCGCCCAGGCGGCGCCTGCGGCGGCTCGCGGTCACGCACAGCCCGGCTGCAGCACCGTGCTCATGTCGGTGCGCGTCTCGGTGTGCCACTCGGGCATCCGGCCGCTGTGTCTCCCCGGCGCCGCCGACGAGTCCCTGCGCCTGCAGCTTAGCATGGACCCCGGGCGGCCCGGGGAGTTTCGGCTCACCCTGAAGGACACCAGCGGCACGGGTCGCAGTGTGGTGAGTCTCCTCGTATTGTTTTAGTTGGTCCCGCGATATCTAATTCCGTAGAGATGTGGACAACGGCGTAATTTATCCGTAATTCGTGAAAATGTTTAATGTTGTGTTACACTAACTTGTTCCGTTTATCCCGTACCTTTGCAGGGGTGATGCTGGTTATAGTTAAACCTGACGTTGTCATTGCTTTGTCTTAAACAGACCTTAAAAATCATCTAGAATGCTACTTGCATGCTCTTATGCGTTGAATTTCAAGTGGTAGTATTGTTTAACTTTTGTCTCCAGGTTTGAATTTATAACAGAATTTATTTAGTACGGGTGAAATTAAACCACATGTTGTACAACAGCAATTGAATCGAAGCCTTTATGTCAAATTGTAGTAAATGAGAAAATGACTTTAATTTGAAGAGACTGATTTATAAGTCCCCAGGGAACAGATTAAAATTTTGTTAGAAATATCTCCTTTTTCATGTTAACTCTACACAACTGTTAATGTCAAAAAGGAACCTTGCATGTATTACCTCTTCCAATAACTTAATAACATGGCAGTAATATGCATCATAATATGAATCTAATTAGCCACACGTTGTTAGTTCGGTTTCTTCATTTTTGAGCAGTGTACATTAGTGATTTTGATTTGAATGCCTTGAACCTGTTACACCTTGCACATACAAGGATGCACAACTATTAAAAAAAAAAAATAGAATTGCTTTGTGTGACATTTAGCGAGAAAAGTTATTGCATCCGAACATAACGTAGGATCTGCCTATGAACTCCAGGGACAGATCAGATCGACTTTGGTCGAAAGTGGAGTCACAGATAAACATTTGCACGAGACGAAACTGTACAGTTTACTGTATTCAGTTGCAAAACAAGTTGTCCGAGTGTGTGGAGAGAGACATTTGCTTGAGTCCTGCGACAGCCCTGCTTATCCTCTTGCCTTCTGGCTCGCTCCCGCTCACAGGCTATCGCCGAGTTCGACCTGCGTTCTGTGCAGTACGAGGTGAAGTCGCCCCGTTGCCACGAACTGTGCCTGGCCACGCCCCCTAACGACCGCATCAGCTTCAACTTCCGCAGCGAGAGGGAGGCTCAGGAATGGGCCACCGTCGTCATGTCGTCTCTGAGGGAGGCGCGGAGAGGTCTGTGAGATTTGGCATGTTTGAAGGGGCGTACACACTGGGCATTGTTCGTGTGTGTGTTCCTTACTGTGAACCATGGTCTGTTCCTGTCATCTGTTTTGTTCACTTATTAGTATGGCTGAATGATTAATTGCTTTTGCGATATCGTGAGATGATGAAACAAGATTTTCCAACCACAAAGGCTGCAGTTACACTTGATGGCTTGACAGAACTTTGCACAATGGAAACTTTGGTGTCAAAAAGGAACAGTGTATCATTTGTGTGGAACTATTTTGGCTTTAAAAAAGAAGTTGCGTAGCGTCAGGTACTGTGCAGAACCTGTCTTGCTAACGTTGCTGCCTCACAGGGTAACGCTACTAACCTGTATCAGCACTTAAAAAAACACCACAAAGCCACGTACGATAGTTGCATGGCTAAAATGCCGAGCACCAGTGTGTCTAATACACCAAATACCAGCCGGGGTCACCGACCGAAATGTTTGGAAGTATAATTCCATATGAACGTATTTCAGAATGGCATTTGGAAATTATTCAGGCAATAACATAGTTCATAGCGAAAGATATGATGCCCGAGTACGGTAACCAAGCCTGGGTTTATGGCTTTAATAAATTTAATCTATCTAATATTGTTGTTAACTATCTAATTTGTTGCTCGTTTTTGTTGAATAATATTCACAATATTGGTAAAAAAAATAATTGCAATTGGATTATTTTCCAAAATCGTTGAGCCCTACTTGTTAGTTTTGGTTGCTTATAAAAGTCTGGTCCTCACTGTGTTATTCTGACCAGGTGTGTTTTGATCTGTGCTTAAACTGGGTGACCCAGGTAAAGTAATTTCTGTAAACTTTGTGCCGGGCTCATTCAGAGGGAGAGTAGCAGTAGGGTAATGGTATCGTGCGGTTATGCAATGGCAGTTTTATGGCCGCTTTTGTACCAGACACCTGGTTCTCACTGCAGTCACCGCAGCTGCTAGGGTGGGGTGGGCCTTACTGGGGCCTGACGGCCTCGATTTACTCTGTAGTGATGGACGCTCCTCCTCTCCCAGTGACGAACAACTCGCCTGCGCTTCCTGATGAGGGCCCAACACAGCAGGACTCTGCTGAACCTCCTGGCCTCCTCTCCTTGCCCCGCGTTGGTGCGTGTGTTAGTCCGTCCGATCCCTCTCTCGCCGCCTGTCTCCATAGCTGGCTTCTTGTCTAGTCTGTAACCTGCCCCGTGTGCTTTACGCCGTCCTTGTAGAGGAGCTGTGTGTGGAGCTCACACGTGCCATTGAGGCTGGAGACTCACAGGTGGCCTCACAGACCGCCATCGCCTTGGCCAACCACAAGGTGGCAGTGAAGATCCAGCCTGCCGAGAAGAATTACGTGGACTCGGAGATCAGGTGAGGTGGAAGCAGACTGCAGCGGTGCATGTTGGTGCTGCGTCATTCCCCGTTAATTTTTGCGCGTTGCCCACGTAGTTCATACGTCTTTGTATATATTTTTTTAAGTTTGTGTTTAATGAACATATCTGTTCACTTTCAGTCAGAGAGAGTGTGTGTGTGTGTGTGTGTGTGTGTGTGTGTTTGAGCTAGTCTTTTGAATTTGTGCCAAGATGTCCACAGAAATGGGAGGACAAGGCTTGAACTTTGCCCCCCTTTATTCTTTAAAGTTAATTTCTTTAATGGTTTCAGTTTTGCCTAAATTTTTCAGTGGAGATGTTAAAATCTGAACTGATGGCATAATGACACCTTAGCAGGAGAGACAGCACAGATGGCATAATGACACCTTAGCAGGAGAGAATGGCACTTGGACTTGGTTCTGCCATGCTGGGATAGGAAGGCAGGAGTGTGTGAAGATCAGCTTTTTGGTTTGTGTTGCAGCCTGGCCGTCGGAGTGGAGGACGCGACGTCTTCCTGTTGTGTCACGGTTAAAGTCTTCCCCCATATGACAATTGCTTCCCTCAAACAGCAGGTCAGAGTAAGAACTGTGTTTAAAAGCTTTAATGACCATTACGTTGGCAGTAATGATACTGTGCATGGTTTAATGGTGAAGCAGGACGAGCCATTGATGCCAGTCTGCGGCCGTTTCAGGTGTTTGCGGAGTACGGCTTCCACCCGAGGGTGCAGCGCTGGGTGATCGGTCAGTGCCTGTGCACGGACCCGCGCTCCCTGGCCTCCTACGGCGTGCGGCGGGACGGAGACACGGCCTATCTGTACCTGCTGTCGGCGCGGCAGGGCCGCCTCACCCGGCAGCTCTGTCAGCAGGACCAAGAGAGCACTCTGCTCGCTCCAGCACTGCCTGACCACGGGCCCACTAGCCACGACTGGAGGGCCTACAGTACGCTGCCCTCCAGGCTGTCCCACGGGGGCACAGGTGAGCCGGCTGCCTTGGCGCTCGTCCTGCCGGCTCTGAACAGCTAATGCTAACAGCTTGCACAGCTACAAGATGCTTACCAGTAATATGTGAACAGGTGCCTTTTTTACACTGATACAGAGGTGAGCTATAAAAGGAGTATTCCTTGTGTGTGCGCGCACGCGTATGTTTTCATCTGTTGTGATTGGTCGTGCAGGTGTCATTGCATCCGGATCAGAGAGGCTGGGAGTCGGAGAGATCCGAGATCTCCTGAAGCTGGATATGATGGACTTAAATGATCCCCTGCGCTCCAACAGAACCAGCGCACAAGTATGTAACAGATGGAAAACCAGGAACAGATTATGGATAAAATGGGGATGGGTAGAAAATGTTGATGGGCCTCAGTACTTCCCTTAGTGGAAACATTTTCATTCATTTTTGTTACTTTGAACACATGATTTGTCATAAAAGAATATAATATATAAGTAAAAATGTATTCGGGCATAACATGGAAGATGGTGAGATGTCAGCCTGAGAAAGCCCAAGGTTCACGTCCACTGATAGGGGAGGTTTACAAAGTGATTGCTGCACGTCTCGGGACGCTTGCATTGACCAAAATGTGCAGTATAAATTTGTGTGTGAATTGAATTGTGATGGATTTAAAATGTGACCTTGATTAACTGGCATGTTTTATGAAAGATCTGTGAGGAGCCCAGCTATCTGCTAGCAGTGCCATTCACAGTGAAGTACTGACTGTGTAACCGTGGAATCAGCATCTTGGTTGCTAGGAGACGAGTGTGTCCAAAAGACCAGTGTTCTATAAAGTACCTGAAACCCACACATAAGTTCAGATGTTTTACTGTAAAATACTTAAGTACTGTAACTAAGTACTATTACATTGTTACACCACTGCAGGAGATAGTTTTGCTGCTTGGCGTACACTGGCAGAAGACCGCATGTCCGTAGTTGAAATTGGATCGTTTGCTGGTTAAATAAGTTTTTAGTTACCCAGACAAACAAAAATGTTATGTTTATTGACAGTCTCACGTTCTTGTGTGCTTTATCATACGGCACATTTGGGAATAACAGAGTCGTGTTATAACAATGTTGTTGTGACACCAGCACTTGGGTGAACAATTAGTTGAATTTGCTTGTAACAGAGTATTAATCAGGACAGAAGATAAAGGCAGACCTGTGGTGTGAACAAGTTCTACAATTCATCAGCATGCTTTGCACACGTGCGCATACGTGTGTGTGGGGTGAGCGGCGTGACTGCAGGGGGCTGGACTGGTGAGAACATCTTGGGTAAAAGTACCCCGTAGTCGTGTGGCATATGAAGGGCAGCCCACTGCTTGAAGTAGGATTGTGTTTACACAGACGCTTTGGATTTGGTTTAGCAGTCGTGTTTTAATAACGACCAAGTTAATTTATGTAGAGTGCATCTATAGCTCCCTCCAAGCACAGGTGACACACAGCATCATTTGGGTTATCCAGCTTAGATAGTGATGTAGAGTACGCCTGTAGTTTTAATTTTCAGACGACCTGCTGGTGTAAGTCCCAGAATGCTGTCAGCAATGAAATAGCTTGAGCAGAGTTCAATGCGGCCTTGGAAAAACAACGTCCAGGTTCTTAGTTTGCACCATGAGAAGTAATGTTCTGTAAAACGGTATTACTCTACACGGTCCTCGTTGTGTGTTCTTGTGTGTTCGTGAACTGTGGACGCAGGTAAGTGGGTAAACTACATGAAATGACGGGCAGGTTTGAGGTGAACTCCTCGTGACGGGATCACTGTGGGAACTCGCGTGAGGAGACGGGGATATAGGTGGAGAGTGGCTGAAGCTCACATCAGGATGGAGGTTTGAGTAATGTTCTTAGAGGTGTGCTGGGGGACATGTTTGTGTTTGATAAAATACAATTGCCACAAAACCAATATAAAGGCTGCATTGTACAAAATGAAAAACTGGATGTACTTAAAACATTGCTGTCTCCTTTGGGTGGTAAAAGTTTAAGTTGTCATGGCTTTAAGGTGTCAGTCTGACACAGGTTTATAATCACGGGTTGTGCGTGTGTGTGCGTGCGTGTTTTCTCTCCTGCAGGACGGTTGGTCTTGCCCCTCTTGCACTTTCATCAACAAGCCGACTCGACCCGGCTGCGAGATCTGCAGCACCGACCGGCCCGCAGCCTACTCCGCACCCGGAGCTCACCGGCCCGATCCAGCAGAGCTGCGCCGCGTGCAGCAAGAGGAGGCAGTAGAGCGTCGGTACCAGCGGGTAATGCCATCGCAGTAATCCCAGTCTGTTCTGTTCTCGTGGTGTGTGTGTGTGTGTGTCTGTGTGTCATGTAATACATCTTTGTCACACCTGCTATGGATGTTGTTCCAGTGAGCGGTCCAGCGATGAGGCAGGAGGAGCTGGGGAGCCCGGTGACGGAGCACTGTTCAACCTGAAAGCAGGCCCGAATGAGGACTGCTGATGCGTCCGAGCGAGCAGAAGCAGCTCACTGCTGTGTGACATGAACTCTGCCTCCAGATGTGTATATACCCCTCCCAGAGCATCAGATCAAACGCAGTCATTAATAGTGGCATATTAACTCTCTTCATTAATACTCATGCACATCTGTTCTCAAGATTTGTCATTTTTACACAGTTTAAATTCAGCGGCAAAGATGGAAGGACACACTATAAAAACTGAGGCAATGCAACAGCGCCTCTGAGTGGACAAAACGGGTAATGCTGTTTAACTGTGCTGCTGTCCTCTGTAATGTGGACAAAGGATCCTTCACTGATTCGTGAAGTAGTTATTTTGTTTATGTAACAGACCCAGATCATGGTCTTCATAGGTTTATTTTTGTTCTTTAAAACTGTGAAAGGGACTAACTGGTGTCCATATAGTCTTCTCATATAGCTGCACTGGGGGTGTTAAATTAGTTGCTGTAGAAATATATTTTTATGCCATAACAGTATGCATGGGTAACATTGAAGGGTTTTCCTGGCAGCAAATCCAGCAAGATTGATCGTTCAGAAATCTGGATCTTGTTTTGTAATGATTTTAAACATGAATATAATGCTAACAAACGTTTTACTGGCACGCTTTTATCGTCATGGCCGAGCTGCTTTCACTGCCCTGCCTGTGATCTCTGTACCTGTGGAGGATGTAATCCTTGCTTTTATTAATATCAGTCCTCTGTCTGAGTGGCTTGGCAGAGCTGCCTTTTAATTAAACTGCACGTTATGGTGGTCTTCTGTGCGTTGATTGCCGTATCTGTACAGGCGTGATGTGTCAGCGCTACCTTGTACAACATGGAAAGTGTAAACGTTGCAGTGCAACTGTCAGTTTCAGTGTAATTAAGCGTTTTGATTAAAGATGAATGATTGAACGGTGTTAAAATGCTGCACAAAGGAGACAAAATAAGCAGCGCGGACCAGAAGGACAAGGTGGCATCAAATTTTAAACCGCAGTTACCGAAGGAGCTCGTTCCTGACGCCTTCATTGGATGGGTTTCATGTGGCAGGTTTCAAGAAGCATATAATTCATATTAACAATATATCAAATTGTTTTTAGTGCTGAAGTCAGTACATGTAAGCTAGACTGGATTACTGTAACACTTTGAACAAAATGTCTAGTCTTATCTAAAACAGTAAGCTGCCAGCAAAATTCTTAAATAAAATATGTGAAAACAGTCACATACCTACCTTCCCCCAATTACCCATCCGGCATGTTCAGTGTAGATAATTTTCCATAAGTCCAAAATTAGCAGGGGGTGAAGGTCCATCTTAGTAATGACCTGTGAGGTAAACGGTCCTAGCTGCTGCTGGTCATTGCGTGTGAAGAAATGAAGAGTAGATTAATCACTCTTGTACTTGTTCAAGTTGTTTTGGAAAACAGCCTGCTTTCTGTTAGTTAGAGAATAAGGCCTCTTATGTACAGGTCCTGTTCAGCAGCACGCCTAACTGTGTCTGTGGTATAAACATGTGGGTATGGTACAGAACATTTTATGGATGTTGACCTCAGAGATGCGGTGTTGTCACACTGGCCTAACCCGTGATCACCCTCGACAGGTGCTGCACTTAACACTCGTACATGCCACATGCTGGAGAAGCAGTTTAACTTTCTCCGAAATGCCAATTAGTCTTTTTTTCCGAGGTCCACTTCCAACGTTGCTGTAAGAGTGCATTCGGGTTACGTACACAAGAGCAGGACAGAGACAATGAAAAAAGATGTTTCAACCAACAGGTATAATCTTCATTTGAGGACTTCAGAACGGCATGTTAACACAGTAGTGTGTATCTTGGGACAGCCCTACCACACCAGTGTAGTACTGAAAAACACATGGGTTGTTGCACTCTTCCTCCTGGTAGTACCAAGACCTCCCGCAACACACCTGCACCACAGGTGATGGTGTGGCCAGCCAGTCTGTCCCAGCGGGTTGACGTGACCAGTACAAAACTTCACGAAACACAAGCAGCCTGCACCTGAGACAAGTAACTTGCAACACAAGTAATGGTCAGCATAGCATTACCTTCCTCCCACCACTACAGTTACATTTAAAATGGATCAATAAATGCTTTGTTGGAGCCTGGTGCTACAGTGTTAATAAAATTAGGGTTATTAAGCAAAGCACTGAGACTTTGTTTAAAGGTAAATCTCTTGGCTGCTGGTCTTTTTTAGGAGCCCGTAAACGTAGCTGCAGTACCGCGTGGTATTTATCTTCCTTTCCCCATAATGCCCTTGGGGGGCGGGGCTTAACGAAGTAAGTTCCTGCTTTGCTTTTCCACGCATGGATTTGTACCACCAGTGAAGTCAAACACAATGAATCCAGGGTCAAAAATGTGTGTACGCAGTACCTTAGTCTCCAGCCCTGGGCCAAATTGTTAGCTCCTCTTCCTCACCAGTAACCCTGACCCACAATCCCAGCTCTCCCCCGTGCCCTCCCCCAGGCATGCCGTGCCCTGCCCCAGGCTCATTTCCAGAAGAGAATGTTCCAGAACATCAACCAGCAGGGGTACACGAGCAGGGAAACGAGCGGGTAGAGCAGGGAGCCGTAAAGATTGTGGTCCAGGATGCCTTGGGAGATGACGGACAGGAAGAGGTTCCAGCCCTCCAGCAGGGTGACGGGCGCCTCCTGCAGCTCCTGGTACAGGAACACGCAGAACAGCAGCGTGCAGCCCGGGCTCAACAGCACCATGGCGACCGCGCTTAGCAACCTGCGGGAAGGACATGGGTCAGAGAAGCGAGGCCTACAAAGGGCCTGCTGACGAGGTGTAAGGGCCAGCAGCACAGACCCTGCTGAAGTTTAGTGCTCATACAGGACGCCCCACTACGACAACTAACAAACTCACCCTCAAATCACCTGCAAATCAGCATTACAAACAGAGCAGTGACCCAAAGGCTCTCATGTGTAAATGCGTGACATTATGATGGAATTTAACCAGTCCAGAATGGAAATTGGCTGAGCTTAACATGAATACTTAATCATTTACCTACATGTAAACAGCAGTGTTTAAAGCACATTACTGAATAATTTTTGTCTTTCTGTTCCTACACTAAGTGATCTAGGTTAGCATGAAAATCTAGCAAATTATACAATTATATGGTTTTTTTTGTCACTAATTTACACAATGTAGGAGGACATCTTGTGCAAATTTGTGGGTGTGGCTTGGCAGGACATATGGGCGGGGCTTACCTGGGCACGTGGGGGCTGACAAAGGCTGCCATGGGCACCAGCGTGAGTGCCAGAATGAAGCCGAGGGAGAAGTTGATAAGGGCCGTGCAGCCAAGCAGTATTGCCATGTAGAGCACCGCCACGAGCTTCAGGACACGCCAGCCTTCCTCAGTGCCCTCACCAGTCAGCACCCTGGCACACACACACACACACACACGGTAAACAGATTCAGGACACGCCAGCCTTCCTCAGTGCCCTCACCAGTCAGCACCCTGGCGCACACACACAGTAAACAGATTCAGGACACGCCAGCCTTGCTCAGTGCCCTCACCAGTTAGCACCCTGGCACATACACACACACATGGTAAACAGATTCAGGACACGCCAGCCTTCCTCAGTGCCCTCACCAGTCAGCACCCTGGCACACACACACACACACACACACACACACACACACACACACACACACACACACACACACACAGTAAACAGATTCAGGACACGCCAGCCTTGCTCAGTGCCCTCACCAGTCAGCACCCTGGCACACACACACACGGTAAACAGATTCAGGTCATGCCAGCCTTGCTCTGTATGCTGACCAGTCAGCATTAAGAGCACCAGTGCATACACACGCATGTAGACAATCAGTAGACATAACCCTCCCTATATACATACGCACACATAGTCCTTGCTTACGTACATTTAAATGTGCCTGTGTGTGGTGTACGTACTCTTACACACGTAGCTGCACACAGCACACGTACCTGTGCGTGTTGTGTGGCAGCGCGAGGCCCGCGGTGTAGATGGCGATGGCCGTCAGCACCACAGCCTCTGTCTCAGACACGGGGAAGTGCTCTACAGCCATCTGCTGGGCCATGACAGGCAGCATGTAGAGAGCCACGCCCGTCAGGTGGCTGATCACCACAGGGGTCAGCACTGACAGGATACTGGGGCCGGAAGGCTGAGGGAGGAGAAACAGCCAATGAGCTGCAGTCACAAAGTCACATGGTGGGAAATGGGTGTGGCTATCTGTAATACAGAATACACAAACACAGAATAACAAAGATTACATACTAAATGGCTAATTCCACAGGAAAAATCCAATTTGTTCTATTAAGAGCATGCATACATAGATCAGATAGTCAGACAAGACAGATAAAACAGATAACAGATTAGAATAAATTACAACAGATTAGATAAAATAGAATAGATATGGCCATTTATAGAAAAGAAACATTCACACAACCTTTACAGAATCAAATGAAAACTATATCATTTGTGTGTTCAGTGTTGCTATGCTACAGCACATCTTCAAACAGAGCGATCCGTGAAGAAGAGAATGTGGAGCACAGCTTTGCTAGCAGAAACTCAGTGCTGGTGACGGTGTCCGTGACAACGGCGAGTCCACTGACCTGCTCTGCTTCCACTAAACCGTCTGCCGTCCCTGGGGTGGCACTGCCGAGCTGAACCCACAAATCCATAGCCTGCACTGGTGTTAAGGTCCACATGGGTTCTGACCACACGACCTACCTACACTCCGCATTCCTAAAGCTCCACCTAACCACACCCTTGGCTCTTTATGATATTTTACATGCTTTTCTGTTTATCATCTTAGCATGTCCAAACACAAACTTGAGAGACAATGTTTTAGTGTAAGAGCTCCGGTTCCAAATTTGAAATGTGCGAATGAATATAAATCTACACGTAATTACTTTGAACATTAATTTGCTGATATCCATTCTGGTTCAAACCACTTTTCCGGGTTAGACAGTGAAGTGCACACTGCACAGTGAGCTAGCCCATCACAGGGCACTCCAAACGTACACTTTCACACTTTCTCACACTAGTGACTAGGGCCAGTTTAGAGCAATTTTCACTTGAAGTGCACGCCTTTGTATTGCAGGCATGTACATTTCTGAACTACACAATGGGCTGGACTCAAACCAACAACCCAGGGGATGTAAAACAAGGACACCATCCTCTGAGCCAGCGTAGACAACCTAGGCCATTTTGGACACACATGAATGGATCGATTTACTTTCATGTTCGGAATGAGTGCAGTTTCTTTTTACTTGGCATTTCTCACCTACTCGTCGATGTGTCTCGGGAAAGCCTTTTGTCTGAGTGATGTCACAGCATCCTGTATCATGGTTTTGCTATTCTGTGGACTTTTTTTAGCATGACACACTGTGTCATGCACATCTCCAGGAGCCTTGAAGACCAGACACTACCTCTTTTCATCCCCCTTGTCCAGTTCCTGTACCCTTAATGTCACTAAGGTGCTTCCTCCTCATTGGACAAACATGCTAACACAGATGAGCAGGTACAGCGGAACATGTATATCGCCGCAAATATCACATATGTGCATTAAAATATTCCCATTTCAATACATACTACAAATCGTACAACATGCAGCAGCGTTTTAAGCATACCAATCCTGTAATTTATCATGTTCATATCTGACCAATAATAGCTCTCAGTACCCTATTCATTCACTGTAAACTGTGCTTACTCATAATAAAATGAACGCCATTCTCACTTCTCAATATGAATCTTTTCTGAGATTAAAACAGTAACACAATGCTTGAGGATACTCGGAGCAGCAGAATGGTGACCAGTAAGCCGAAGGCAGGCATGTAGTATCCAATGGAAACGAAGCGCGACAGCGAGGGCAACAGGTAGAAGAAATATGATTGGTGGAGGCGTTCCAGAAGGTTGTTCAGCTTCCGGAACATTCCCTCCAGAAGCCTGGGAAAGGCAGCGGGGTTTTACCAAACAACATGACACACTTTGACTGTGGAAATCAAACAGATTAAGTGTTCTGCAAGAAAACAGAAGGTTTTGCTTTCATTACATACGTTTCATCTGAACCAGGTCTCTGTGTTATGGGATCTTACATGCATAAAAAACAGTTCTGCAGGTCTGCACCTTAAAGCTACACAGTCAAAGAATACTCAGATGTAGGCAAAGTGAACTGCAAGGTTTTCAATGCATTTCAAGACTCAGTCATTTACATGGTAAATAACAGCATAAAGCTACGTGCAAGCGTCCCAAATCATAAATTAAGTCGAAAACTATTTTCTATAAAATGACTTCAGCCAAAGTGAACAAACTGGGGGAAAATAAAAGCATGAATAATACTCAGGTGTTCTGGGACATCTCTGCCCACCCACACACAACGCGTTAGAAAGCCGAATGGGTCCGGATCTTATGTTGTCCTGAGTGCTTCACAGCATCCCACTCTAGACCAGTGCACGCGTTCAGGAACTCCCCAGAGAAACCCTTCAGCTGCACCCCCCGGTGCTTACCTTCCCACAGTGGTGGCGTCGGTTTTGTACTGGCGGAAGCTGTTGATGCCGCGTATGGAGGCAGCCTCGATGTGGTAGCGGAGGAAGAGGCCATGGTCACCCCAGGGCCGCCCACTCGCCTGTTTCAAGACCATGAGCAGCATGGTCTGCACGGCATGGCTATACCCCCCCATGCTGTCCCAGTCGTCCCTCTGCAGCTGGGAGAGCAGAGACAGACGCTCATACCCAGGCACCTCCACCTCCACCCACCCTGTCTGATTACAGTCTATATCGTACAGCAGGGACAGGCGCTCATACCCAGGCACCTCCACCCAGCCTGCCTGATTACATTCTATATCATTTCCAACAGCAGGGACAGACGCTCATACCCAGGCATCTCCACCCAGCCTGCCTGATTACAGTCTATTTCCAACAGCAGGGACAGGCGCTCATACCCAGGCACCTCCACCCAGCCTGCCTGATTACAGTCTATTTCCAACAGCAGGGACAGACGCTCACACCCAGGCACCTCCACCCAGCCTGCCTGATTACAGTCTATTTCCAACAGCAGGGACAGGCGCTCATACCCAGGCACCTCCACCCAGCCTGCCTGATTACAGTCTATATCCTATTTCACACAGTCACCCAGCTAGTTCAGCTCAGTTCCTCCACACTATTGCCATTATTATTAGCAACCACATGCTGGGACATGTTAACGCTGAGATGCCACACCACTGTAACTCCCTCCTCCACTGACACTTATCTGAGGCCCCCCCTGTATTGGTGACCCCCCCCCCCCCCCGCACAACGTTACCTTCCCTTGGATCGTGCACAGCACGCTGATTTTCTGGCAGAAGGCGTAGAAGAGGTTGGCCAGGTCCAGGTTGGGCAGCTGGCCATTGAGCCCCTCCAACACCAGGTCTAGGCTGGTGATCACGTCAGTGCTGAGCTCCAGCGTCAGAGCGGCCTGGATGGAGCCCCCCCTGCCCTGCAGGGGAGTCCAGGTCATGCCTGCAAACAGCAATCAACATTCTAATCGCATGGTGTGTCTGTGGAGCCAACAGCTGCTCTCAAACACACGGGTTCTGACCAACCCCCACCTGTGCTGTTGGTATGGTGATATCCCTCAAGCCACGCCTGCATGCCAATTAGGTCGTGCTCATTCACAAGGAATATGATGTCTTTGGCCCAGTAGATCTGACCTGTCAGAGAGAGACAGACAAACATATTAACCTAACTTACATTTACATTTAAGTGTTCAGTTACATTTTGAAAGCACCTGTAAATGCTCAAGAATGTTTTTTATAGGAGCATGCAGGTGCTTGCGTGTGTACTTGTGTAACCGCAAAGGCTGAAAATTCTGCGTACCCCTAAAGTACTGTGCCAGTCCCAGGAGAAGACCCACAGCCTGGTCATTGCCTTGTGGGCTGCAGGGGGCGCTCAGCACCAGGGCCTCTGTGCGAGGGGCCCGGGGGGCTCGCAGAATTCCGTACACGTTTGTGCCTCGCACCATCTTAATGGGGGGTGACACAGAGGTGGGACAGCGTGATGGTAAAACGGGAAACAGGAGCAGGAGGGGAGAAAAAGAAGGAGAATGCAAAGCAGTGGCAGCAATTTCTCAGTACTAACCATATAAACAAGGTAATGTTGCTTTTCCAGTAGCACAACTGGACTGTATCATGTAGCATTTGGGCATGTTGCTATGGTATTTACCCATGCCACACCATGTCAGATGGGCCCTGCTCAGGAGCTAAAGTGTGCCGAGCTGTTTTTTCGTCAGGGGTTAAGTACATAACTCAACATCCCAAGTAATGCAATGCCTTTTTTTTTCAAGTCAAAACAGCCCGCTGGACATCTGACTCATACCGTATCACGCGCACCTGTGCTATCAGCATGGTACTGTATGGCACAGCTGTGCCAGAGGCAAAGATCCATAACAGACAGGATTGTGGCTGAGAACCGGGACCTGTAAATCCAAGCAGACAAATTGACTAAAGGCTCCTCTGTTCTGTCTGCTATTTACCCGTGTAATTTACAATAATGTGAAACAGGAGATGATCATTGATAGCACCACGCGCACGTTGTTTTGTGAGTGTGTGCGCGCGCTAGGGGATGCTGCCTGATCAGGACCCAGTGCAAGGCTTGTGTGTACTGAAGCGGGTCTCCACGTGTGTGTTTTTGTCTCTGTGCCGCGCACTCACATAGCGCTCCTTGTTCTCATCTGGGAAGGGCAGTGTGCGGGAGAAGCTTTGGGTGAACACCTCCAGGCCTCTGGCCTGCATGGCCCTCACCAGCCAGTCCACCGGCATTCCCCTGCAGAGAGGAGACAGGTCAGTGCAAGGGAGATCGGAGGAGACGGGCACAAGGAGACGCCACTGCATGCAAACACGTCTCATTAACGGGAGGCCAGGGGCCTGCAAGAACCTACCCGGCTTGTTTCTTGTGAGCTGCAAACTCCCTGGCAGTAGCCAGGACCCTCTCCCCAGCCGGGAAGCGCTCCTCCACCATGGTGGATCCCATGGCGTTCTCAGACATGTATGTTCGCAGAGTAAAAGGCTCAAACGCCATGCCCATAAACCAGGCCACGCCCGCCAGGTAGCACACCACACTGGAGAGAACGTGGAAACGGACGGACACAGAAGCCAAAGAGAGGACAGCAGAGGTAAATATTTTCTCCTTTACCATAACATAGGCTTTGTGCAGGTTTCTAGAGGCAGGACTGCCCCAAGTGAGACAGAGACTCACCACAGCGGGGTGTTGAGGCGCGTGAGGAGATTGGTCACGGCTCTCCTCCGATTGGGGTCCGAAAGCAGCCCCATGTTTCAGCACCCAGCAACAGTGGCCACGCTACACACAACCTGAAGGGACACCTTTACTTACTTCATGTAACTGTGTAATTAATATAACAGATATTGCAATATGTCAGTCAGTTGTCTTCTAAACCGCTCTTCCTGTTAAGGGTCACGGGGAAGCCTGGAGCCCATCCCAGAGCACATAGGGTGTAGGGCAGGGGACACCCAGGGTGGGGCGCCAACCCACTGCAGGGCGCACACACACACACACACATTATGGGCAATATGGAGACACCAGTGAACCTAACCCGCATGCCTTTGGACTGTGGGAGGAAACCGGAGAACCCAGAGAAAACTTAAAGCACAAGGAGAACATGCAAACTCCACGCACACAGACCCAAAGCAGGAATTGAACCCCAGGCCTGGAGGTGCGAGGCGACAGTGCTAATCACCACGCAACTGTGCTGCCTAGTGCAATATGATTTTTTCAAAGTTATAAAATTAATTTTACAAATTTGTAATCTAAAGGATTTATCGTACCAGTTCAAAATGTATATGTAAAGTAATCATCATGAATTATGTGAATCTTCTTCACCAATAAAAGCCCTTCAGAAAGACGTGCACTCGTGCATAAATTAAAATATGAAAATAAACTTAACAGAAAAGGGCATCGAGTTAATATGGTTTCATTTTATGCATACGCATTGAATTCGATTTAAAAAAATCTAAAACCTCGTTGCATACATGTGAGCGTTTGTAACGTCTCAAAATAGCTAATTTGCAAGCGAAGATGTAATTAGTCATGTTTTGCATAAGAAAATGAAATGAATGTACGCCTATTACGATATAAATACATAAATTAACTACTTCTGACATAAATACTGTCTTCCAGAATTCGTAGTAAATAAGTATGATGGGTAAGATTCCTTAAGTTAACCTCTTGCACATCTAATGTAACAAAATCAAATAAATTTATTATTACCTGGAAAAACTCACACTTTAAGATCGCAATTAACAAAGGCAGCCAAATTCTGGTTTTGAATTCCTCGCTCCTTGCTAAATGAGGGTGACAATTCTCCTCCGGTAATTTCCTTGTTTCTCTCCGGTATGTAAGACGAGCCGGACTTACTTCCCTGCCAGCTCTCTACGGCAAACTAGAGCGCCACCTTCTGATGCGGATCGGCAGCACAACGCACGGCCCTGCATACACTGTTTCAGTTCGTATGTGAGCGAGTACTACTTGTAAACCTGTCCGTCTTGTGCTTATAGTTGTGCATTCAGTGTTTTTCAGTACTTCTGAATGTTTTTACTGACAGTTTCATTTTTTATCTAGCTGTATACTGAGCTATGAAGGTTGTTGTTTAGATTTATTTTTTGTACATCTTTTATTGTGATGCAATGTTTACTTGTGTTGATCACAGGAAGAGATGGTACTACTTAGGTAGTAGCTAATGACAATGCTAATAAATACATATATAAATTAAATTTGTGTAATTATTTAACTACAGTATATGTCTCCCTGTTATTAAAAGCTTTGCCTTCAAATCCCACAAATTATTCTGCAACATAAAACCTACATGTTTTGTTTACCAGGCACAGAAGAGTCAGTCAAGCAATAAAACTTTAATAGATTAAAATGTTTTTTAAGACATTAGAAAAGAAACAGATGTTTACCAAATTGGCATTTGGGTAATACTTCAGCTCACACAAATGACCCTGTGAACGTGTAACATTTTTAAACGCACATCAACAAATCAGTCTCCAGGACTGAATGCTCGTACACAAGGGCTCACAATATTAATTTATTTTTGTGGTTGTAAGTGTGGTAACTTTCACAGGTACACTTCCATAGAAAAGGTGTTCAGCTCAGACCTGGTCCCTCTCCATCTTTACAGAAAGCCAAACACACTGGACGTTTGGCGAGCCTTACTTCAAACCAACAGCAGCAGAAGTCAGACAGAGACACATTGGGCAGGCTTAGCCTTATACAGCACGTCTGTAGTTAGGCAACAATTTGCTCTCTAATTCAACTCCTCTTACAATGCAAATGCAGATTTTCCCCAACTCTGGTCCACAAAAAAAAAAAAAAAAAAAAAAATTAAAGATGCTTGAAATAATTGCATAAAACTGAAACCTCAATGCAGAAGTAGTTAATTTTGATTTATTAATTAAATCAAAACTACCCAAATTAATAAATTGTTGTCATGCTGTAAGAGCAGGGAGCTGACACAGTTTTAACCAGACCATAGCCCACCCACAGGGCCTGCTGTGCCCTGTCACTCTTCTGTCCCCATGCCATCAGTCCCCAGTGAGGCCAGAGACTTCCTGCAGATGCTGTCGGACCACCCCGTCTAGAACCTGACCCAAGCTGCGACACGCTGTTATGGCTGCCTCCATCAGAGCTTCCAGGTGGTCCTGGTGCAGCCTGGCATCCATCTGCACAAGGGCGATCTGTCCACCACGGGGCAGCAGCGCCAGGGACAGTACTGTGCCACTGCCGCTCTCCTCTACGTGGCACATGTCCACCAGGGCCTTGTCCTCCACAAAGCTGGCGCTGCAGGCACACACGTAGTCCCGCATCGGGATGCCAGCGTCGATGACTGCCAGCGTGGCTGCATTCACACACGCGCTGTAGTTGCCCCCATCTGACTGCAGGATCTGAGGTGCGGGAGAACAGACAGGGATGGTCAGGGTTGCTTTCCCATCAGCTGCCCTTACTGCGTCTTTACTCAACGTTAAGCAGGAAAAGTAGTTTAGGGCAGCAGTTTCTAACCCTTTTTGGCTCATGACCCCATCTTTATGTTTAAATTGTTTTACTAGCCAAGTTGTTTAAAAATGTTGATAATTCCTTCCTATTTGGGATATATTTTTGATAATGATCTATATATGAAAACATCTTAGGGCCTTGCCTTTGAGTTTATTTTGGCTTTTTTAAATTTACAGTTACAATATAGATTTTAAAAATGTTCACCCATTTTATTCCCAACCCCATTTGCATATCAGGCAACCCAAAAGTGGGGAACCGATGTTTCAACTTTTTACATTCAGATCTTACACATCACAAAACCAACTACACCACCACGTTTGTGTCACGAACACCACACTGAGGCAAAGGTCAGATCAAATAATACAATTAATATTTTAACAACTACTTCGTGTAAAATAATACTATAGTGAATTATGTAATTTTGGGCAAAAAAATTAACTTTTTTTTTTTTTACTTTTTGCTGGTTGTAAAAGTGATAACTTTTGTGCTGTTAATTTTTTTTGCCTTATGCACCCATCAAACTGTATTATTTTCATATTTTTTTCCTGGTGTTAGCTCCTTGTCTCTGTAAAAGTGAGGGCATCCAACCTTGATTTAAACAGACCCATCCAGCAGATATTTGAACTGCATTCTATTTTTCATTCATTCCTCTACCTCCAGGTCAGGTGTCTTACTATTGAAATAATTAGTTTCATTAACATCTCATAGTTGGTTTTAAGCAAAACTCCAAATGTAGAAGACCATTTTTAAGTTTCCCGCAGTGAAATATCCTCCCAAGGGCGTCAGAACGAACATCATTAATGCCATCAGTACCTTGACATATATGTCTATCTGTGAGCGTGGGTAGAGCTGCGTCAGCACGGCAGCTTCAAAGGTCTGCTTGAGGTGCAGGGTCATCTCGCTGGACTTGCGGTCGCCGTGGGGCCTGCGCTTGCGCTCCGCTGTGCTGAACGTGGCCATGCTGTACTGACAGTTGATGACAGCGCGGTCGTGCAGAGACTTGCTGCGGGAGCCCCGCACCTGGAGGACAGGAGCACCATATATCCATACAGCTGTGTAGGGTTGTCGTAACGATTCAACGTTAGTTAAACTGTTTAGCATAGCTGCTGGCTTCCTGCGCAACCCCCCCCCCCCCCAAACTCCGGACCGAGACTAAACCAAAGAACCGGATGTAAAAATCGAATTTATACGAAGAGTTCGAGAGAATCGATTCGAGACGATTAACCGAACTTCCCATTACTATTACTGATGTGAAACATAAAGGTTAGTTGGGTTATAGGGACCTTTCCCATGAATCTAGACTCAATGTTTTATTTAATTAGGGTTTTAAATAAATAAAATAGCTGAATAACACTTAAAACGTTAAAGCGGAGGTGCAAAAGACATACCAGTGTTTTTGGATAATTACGTCTGTGTGACATGAATTAAACCATGCATAATGGATGCAAACAAGAGAGCATACCGAAACAAATAAAAACAGCAAATGCTCACAATGTAATTAGTTGGAAAAAATTACTGTACATATCTGTACCACGCATTTCCATATAGGAACTAACAAGCTACCAGTAAACCAGCTATCGATATTTCATAGACCTGGACACATGTGCGAGTGGTCCCGATTCTGTGTTAGGAAGTTAACTAAGTTTTTATCTTCAGTCTAGCTCTTCATGACAACATGTGATTTTTGAACCACTCGGTTTAAGCATCGTGAGCTCCGATACTTAACCATACCATGCTAGGACGCTTTAATTCTAATCTTAATAATGGCGTATCAGAAATCGTTGCCAACGTCCATAAAACATATCTAATTGCATATGTTTTCTTATACAATGCATAACGGATAATTAGCAAGTATTAACGTAAACCTAGCACAACTTCCCAAAAACATACACATGCAGTTCTCCCTCCAAATCACTCACCTCGTGTGGGCCATAAACAACGGCCAAAGCTTTGGTATTTCCTTGTTCGATGTATGCTGATCCGTCTGCTTGGGCGAAAACACCCATACGAGCCTGTACTTTTCTCAGCTCAGAGGGTTTTCTGCCATCTAATCGGTATCCCTGATCCGACAGCAGCTCTAAACCAGCCATGTTTCTGTACTACCACATAAAGCTCCGCCGCCACACGTGTACGTTTAAAACTACGGTGCCCATAATCCAACACGGCAAATTAGATACGTGTAGTACGTTGGAACGTCACACCTTGGCACTGGTTGCAGCGTCTATTTATATTGCATGTTTCAGTGGTTTTTCTTTTTTTGTATGCTGTGTTTTAATAGTCATAATTCATCGCTATGAGGAGGAACATGGTTACTGTTGTTAGCACTGTGCTTCATGCACTGCTCAACTTCACACGTTCATTGCTATGAACAGGAATATGGACATAGTGTCCACAGGGGACTGTGGTGGGTTGGCGCCCCGCCCTGGGTGTCCCCTGCCCTGCGCCCTATGTGCTCTGGGATGGGCTCCAGGTTTCCTCACCAGGAATAAGCGGTTAAGATAATGGATGGATGGATGGATGGATGGATGGATGTCCACAGGGGATATACACTGCAACTTTTAGTTGACAGTGATGCTGAATAATGGTACGGTCCATGCTGCTGTCCCATTAGGGTCATGTGTGGCACTACAGATGATGCCCATTTTGATACATACCGCATACATTGATGCCTTTGCAATTTTTTATAGGACATTGAAAACAATGGCAATATTGAAATAAAAAAATATGGATCTGGCAAAGGTTTGCAGATGACACAACCAGCTGTTGGTGGAATGTCAGGCAAGCTTATAGCAAGTTTTCTCACATATGTTGCAGCCTGTAGCTCAATTGGCAGAGCACCTGAGGGGGATGTAGAAGTGTCCTGGTTCAAATCCCAGCCATCCTGTGTCCCTGATCAAAACACCCAGTGTTGGCTCCCTGGGTGCTAAATCGTGGCTGCTAAATGTGGATAACTGGAATTTCCCTCAGGATTAAAGATTTTTTGATATATAAAAGTTTTATATTAATATGTTAAAATAAAGTGAAAACACGCATTTTAAAAGTAGTTAAGAGTGTTGTAATTAAAACATTTTAATAAGTCCATATCAAATTTGACACTGGGCAGGATATATGGCTTTACACTGGTTCTCTACCCCTCGGTCCAAAGTAATACAGCACTTATTAGTTAAAGGCAGTTATCTACACTCCAGCCATATATACACCTTAGAAATGCAACAAACATTTGGGGCATGAAACAAATGCAACGAATAAAAGGTGATGTAGTAGTTGTAATTAGACCAACAAAATTTATGCATCTATGACAATTTTAGAATTGCCATTTTCACCAAAAATACTCCTTACACCAATTGTAGCTAAAAACTGAGTATTTGTTGTACTAATTTTAGCATTAGGAGGTATATTGTACTGAGAGACAAAACACTGAAATGGAACACGTTCAATGGAACACAAAGAATAAGCACAGTGTCAAATTTTAAAACATTCAAAGAGGAGGTATATGTAAAACAGTAAAAAAAAATTATATATATATATATATATATATATATATATATATATATTATTTCACATCAACGCCCACTCTGAAAGCTGTGAGTAAAA
>JABJVR010049103.1:0-22760 GCA_025773905.1 Chitala chitala | reverse complement strand
CACTTTCTTCACGTGTTCATGCAAAACATCTTATTTTTTATGTTTAGATGCTAATACAATATGAGAGCACTGAAGTGATTTAGGCCTTGCAGCAGCAACACTTCCCTACTAGGACCTGAACATGTTGTGCTCTGTTCATAAATGCAGGTATTGAACCTTTGCAGTATTTTTTTATTTTAAATTTCAACTTGATTCACAAATAACATAGTAAACTAAAAAAAAAAAAAAAAAAAAAACCAACAGCGTGAGAAAATTATTTTTAAACACTTAATATGCTAATAATCTGACTTCAGTCACTCATTCTGAGAAAATGCTCAAATACACTTATTCTCAGAAGTATTTTAAGACTGGGGAGAGAGTCTTTGCATCTGTGGGAGGAAGGTTTCGCATCAAGCAGGCTATCCTTGGTGTCTTGCTGACAGGAATTAGCACCACAGCGTGTTCTAGTTAATGAGGGACTTCTTCCGGGGAGTGAGAGTTTAAACCCCACATCACAGTCATTTTAATTTCAACTCTTTTACTGTTGTTCTATACCTTTTTATCTCTGTAAATGTATTTGTGATTGTGTATGTATTTTCTCAATTTCTGTGAGAATGGTTTCAGTTTTTAACAAGATGTTGCCTGCAGAGGTTATGTGGTTGTGGTCACAGTCTATGGGTTAATAGAGACTTCTGTAGAATTGGGGAACTTCAGAAATCATACTGTTTTCGTTATTTTAATGTTTTACAAAGAATTATGAATGAATATATGGCTTTCGCTGTTGGTATAATTTCCTTTATTATTTCCTGGGAGGTTCTAGGTATCACTTCTCTGTTGTGAGCCGAGATTATAGGTGGTCTCATATATTCTTGTCTGTTTTTCCATACAGAAACATGTGCAATCTTAATTCTTTCAAATATAAAGTTCTCTTAATTAAAAAGTGTATTCAACTATCAATGTGTTGGTTTAATTCAAATGCAATTTATAAATTATGTAAAGTAATAATATTGTAGCAACTGATGCATGTGGCAGCAGGTTGGCTGTATTGATCATTCTCAGGGTCAGGACAAGAGTGATTGGCTCCCAGAGGTAGAGACTTAAGTATTTAACTCAAAGTGCTAATCCTCTTGTCTGGTGTGCTACGCGAGTGGTGACAATGGGGGTTTGAAACCCACAGGCTCCCTCTGTCTGTTATAATGATGTCTGAAGTGAGGTGAAATTGCTTCATCTGAGATAGGATGGGGTTGGAGTGGGGGATAGTGTAGTGACCACTGTAAATGGCAGTGGATTGGCTGTATTGACGGTGATGTCACCCCCAGGGTTGGGACAGGATTGGGAGTTTGCTTAGCTCTCATAGCTAGAGACTTTGGTCTTTGGCTCAGCAAGCAAACCCTCTTCTCTGGTGTATTGTATGGGTAGCTATGACCTGGGTTCAAAACCTGCCAGCTCCCTTGATCTATTTTTGAGACATTAGATTTGTGTATATATTTACATATATACACAAATCTGATGTCTCAAAAATGCTTCCTTACATAATTTATTAAAGATAGATTTAAAAAAAATCCCTTATTAGTCCCACAAAGGGGAATTCATTCGCTGCATTTAACCCATCCTTTGAGGGGAGCAGGGGGCAGCCTGCCACATGTGGTACTCGGGGAAGCTACTGCTAAGCATCTTGCTCAAAGACGTACCTGGCAGTAGGGCTGGGATTCAAATGAGGAAGCTTCTGCATTCCAACCTGATGTTCTACCCATTGAGCCACAAGGCCACTTCGGTAGAAAGAAGAAAAAGAAGAAAAAAAATAGAAAAAGGTCAAATTTTGAATTAGACTAAACATTTAAAAACATTAACCATTCAAACATGTAGGCACTCATGAATAGACTTTGTCTGTTAAAAGGTTTATACATTTGCTGAAATACTGCATACACACCATACATTGACTAGTTATGTATAAATCAGTGACTGACTACCAATATGATTTCCTATGCTCCGGTACTGAAGGGCCACTGTGATATAACTTTTCATAAAACTTTTAACTGAAGCAAGGTTTAGAACTGATATGCAAAATGCGCCAAATATTTATTTTAGTAAAGTAGTGAAGTGCTGAAGCTCAGCAAAGGTCACCATATTGGAGTTCTGAAGAAGGTATCATATATCTTACCTTTGATCAGTTCCAAGAAACCAAGTGTCAATCTTATTGAATACATTTTGAATTATGTTAAAGGATGATATCCATGTTGTTTTTGGTGTTTTAAAATAAACCAGCCTTATATCCTGTGGCATCAGAAATGATTCGTTTTGAAACTGAACGTTTTGCATTAAAACATATACACACACAAACCACATCCCAAATCAAACTTTCATTCCTTTTGAAAGCAAAGTAATTAGTAGTTTCTCACACATTTTGCAACACCATATGTATGTCTAAACGTTTTTTTTCCTCAGAATAAAAAAACTGGTTTGTGGTGGAAATAGCTGTTTTTTTTCATCCTCTGGGTTACTCAAAAGTGTCTCTTTGGTAAAACACTTTCTCTAGGTAGTTTCTTACACAATTTTATATTTTAAAAGGCTTTTCCAATTTCATATATATATGTAAATGTTATACTACATGTTAATATTTCTTGCATTTGTAGAGCCTTTAGTTACACCTTTAATTCTCAGAAAATTTAAGTATGAATCAATACTACAAAAAAAAAAAAAAAAAAGATTTGCAGCAGCTGTGATGTATTTCACTCCTGTTTATATGTTGGTTTGGACTGGAAATAGCGGTTCTGTTATAACAATGGCGTCAATAGTAGCTTACGTACACTTTAAACTGTCTGCTCAAAAATTTCAAACACACAGGGTATGTTGGTATACCATGTAATTTCTCGATCCCTGCATTAGTCGCCAAAATACTTGAAGAACACCGTCTTTAGAAATCTTACCATTAGTCTGGAGGAGGTATTAACGTTGCATGACTTCTGCGCGACTTTTACATAAATTTTACAAAAATAAATATATCGAGTTTGATTTGTAACAGAAAAAAGACCTGTGTAAATCTTATGTTTATATTCTACAACTATTTGTGCAGGCAAATGTACGGTCACCTTTCGTTGACACGTTGCTATGGATACGCGTTTTCGCTGGGTGAAAACGCGAGAGGTAAATTACGCCAAGAACGGGAAGGCCGTTTCTCGTGACCTCAGCAGTGTCAAAAACAAAGTAACCGAATGTTGTAAGTAGGCAGGTTTCCAGCTAGCTAGCCAGGTATTAGTAAAACGACGATGAGTCTAGACAAAGCAAAGCTATGTGACTCATTGTTAAACTGGGTAAGTTTTCTTTTTTGCGTGAATATACACGCAGACGTGTTTATTTGGTTGAGCTGCGTTTCCCCAGCTATTACGTAGGTTGGTTAGTTACATTCATGACAGGTGGAACAGGTGGAAGTTAAATTACTAAATTAGTCTTGTGTGCTGACAGAATTCAGCAATTTAAAATAAACTGTAAAACAGTAGAGTAAATATAACAGCTGTTTACACGCATGTTTTAGATTAAAACTTTTCCCCGTAAATAAAATGGTAAAGTATGTAATTAATTAATCTATTTTATTGATCTATTTTACCTGGTTTTCAGATTAAATACGCTACTGCTACTTAAATATAGAAGTAATATTTAAATAGTTACTTTCGTGAAGAAGCTAGCTTCATTCCTATACGAAGCATGTGTACTTTTGGACTTTGCAATGTGTCCATGAATGTTAATAAAATCACAATGTCCACGAAGTTGTATCAGATGAGTATTTGTGGGAAGTACGTCACGTGTTGTGTAGTGTTGATGTCAGGCACAAGAAGAACAGTGTTTGTGTGTTTTTATTCTGTTTTGGCTTGTCAGCTGCAGACCTTTCAAGCTCCTACCTGTGCCAGCAAGCAGGATCTGACAAGCGGAGTGCTGCTTGCCCGTGTTCTGCACAGAATGTAAGAATCCAGTACATGTCTTGGACATGGAAGAGTGCTGTGGTGAATCTAATGTTGCACTGGTATTAGATTGTTGTTCACATGGAACATTTTATCTGCTCTTAAGCAGCACTAGAGCTGGTATTTATAAAAAAAAAAAAAGGTGACATCTTTGTCAAGAGCTAAATGTATAACTGAGAATTTGGGTGTTTTGTGGTTTAAGCAAGATGTCTCCTGTTTAATTTTTCTGTCTTTTACCTGAAAATTATTCACATTTCCTTAAAGTTCTCTTGTATTGCAAGCAAAAGAACTGTTGTGAATGATTTGGGGTGGAATACAACAGATCACCAGTCACAACTTCAGATTTGGTCATATGCCACTGTGACACATTATAAGCCCTTTGAGGTGGGATGTAAGCAAGTGGAAATGTAAGTGCTCATTTATGGTGTGTTTGTTGCATATAGAAAATTTATTTGGTTTGCTGTGAATGCTGCAAAAATGTTGCAAAACCAACATTCCTCCTCAAATTTTGCTTACTGTGTCCTTTGGATGCTTGCTTCTCAGTAGTCTTGCAGCTTCTCAGTTCAGACTGGATGGCATCAAAATTGTGTGATTGCAGGTCTTGCCTTGTTACTGACAAGATAGTCTATCATGTGTACTTAAAAGCTTACTGTATGGATATGTGATATGAATGAATCATAAACTGAATAAAAGGACATCCTGCCGTTGGCTAAGTAACATTTCTCTAGGACAAAATGCACAAATTACAATTTCAGATTGAGTGCATTGGGATTCTGCTTCATTGTGTAATTAAATTTCTTGAAGCAATGGATACATATGAAATGTCTTGATTTAATACAACATGTACAAACAAAACCATTTTTATCATGAAGAAACCTTTTTGATCATTTTTAATTTGGTGTTATCAGTGGCGCTACCTCAGTGGTGGTGGTAATTCTCAACTTTCACAAACCCCACATAGTGGGAAGACTTCAATTCTTAATGTACAGATATCAAACCTTTACACCAGGGTGTCCAGTCATGGTTCTGGAGGACTGTAGTAGGTGCAGGTTTTTGTTTCAGCTGATTTCTGCTGTCAGTTGAAGCTTAATGGCAAACAATTTTTAAAAATCACCGTGTCAGTCTAGAAATTCTAAAGAAGGTTTATTCATTTTTAATAATAATTTTTAAAGACTTACTGATGCATATTTTTAAACAGTTATGTAATGTTTTTGATCTTTCAATCTGTTTAAGTCACTGCTCCTGATTAAGCGTTCTTTGTCATTGGCACATGTTTCTGGTGTTCGTTTGTACATTGTAATTGTACGTTTGAGTACAATTAATGATTACTGGTTTGAATTAAACACCATGCTAAATTACCCACACATTTTCTGCTCAAATTCTACAGTTAGAGCAACATGGTAATGTGCTTTAAGATCTGTAAATTATAAATCACACGAGTCTTTTTCTAGCTTTATTCTTTAGAACTCATTTTCTCATTTCTTTGGAACTCATTTTCTCTCAATTGATTGAGTGGAGACAGATGCAAATGATCAGCATGAATGAAGCAAAGTAAAGATATAATTAATATTCAATTAAGATAGTGGTCAAATTAAAGTAAATGAATTGGCTGGAAGGAAAACCTGAACCTCCTGTGGCCCTCCAGGACTGTGATTAGACACTCCTGCTTAATACTAATGAAATTTGCATACAAAAGAGTCCCCCAGGTCTTAATTTTAGTGGCAGTGTAATTCTGTTATCCCTCTGCTATCCATGCGAACGCAGCATGATAGCAATATATTTTTTGCCTTATTGTTGTGTGAATGCTTTCACTTAAGATCTTTGTAGTAAGCAAACAATCTGAATTTTTTTCTGGCTAACAATTCAGGAGCATTCCTCAAATGTTAGGAACTGTTGTCAGTTTTCCAATGATGTGATATTTGCAATATCTTGGAAGTGCTGATGTACAGCAATCCGACATATTTTGTTATTACTTTGTCCTGTGTTTTTCCACTTTGACTGCACTTTTGGTTAAATTTGTTAAAAAGGACATGTCCTGCAATGTTTAGTTTATGCCTGTAATATCAAGTTTTATCTACATGTAATTTTTTTTTCTTCGTGTAATTTACTAGTTTGAAATGTTTGACCCAGTGTCTTTGTAAAAAGTAGCTTGGGATGTTGGCGTTCTTGATGGGAACATTTATCTTTGCTTTAGAGACTCTTCTTGGTTCAGTGAAACATGGCTCAGCAGGATCAAGGATGAGTGTGACACTAACTGGCGGTTGAAGGTACCAACAGATGTAGTGGGCCATACGTCTATGAATCGTGTGTGCACCTCTTTACAAGTCTGAATATGCAGCCTGATTTCACTGCTTGATTAAGCGAGATGGCATGGAGACTAAATTTTGTTGTTTCAACAGGTTAGCAACCTGAAGAAGATTCTTCAGAGCATGCTGGAATATTACCATGATGTGAGTCATGTTTAGTGTCATTTAACAGCCTAATGTTCCAAGACTGATATACACATTATAACTTGTTACCATTGGAAATATATTGTGTGTGTGTGTGTGTGTGTGTGTGTGTGTGTGTGTGTGTCCACATACATTTTCAGCACTATCCTTCGCTTTTGTCCCATCTGCCTTTTTCCTTCCTCTCCAGGTATTGGGTCACCAGGTGTCAGATGACCACCTGCCTGATGTCAGTCTCATTGGAGAAATGGGGGATGTGGTGGAACTGGCCAAGCTGGTGCAGCTGGTCCTGGGCTGTGCTGTCAGTTGTGAGAAGAAGCAAGGTGAGCTGTGGTGCTGGACTGTTTGCAACAATTTCACATTTGGTAAATTATGTCATGGTGTGCCTTGCATTTACATATTAATACCATTTACAACTGTTACCTTTTGTGTGTTTGTGGTACATGTAATATGTGTAAAACGAAATGTGTGAGGCATATAGCACACTGTCCTGGTGGTCGCTATGTAGCTCTGTTCTAGTCATTTGCTGTTTAACTTTGCAGCAGTCAGCATGCAATGAGCAGCTGACATAATGAATGTCATGAGCTCTGACAGAAAAACTAGTCTTAGCTTTGTTTGACAAAAAAAAAAAAAAACTGCCCCAGAGCAGCACTAGTGAAGAGAGGCAGGGTGGGTGTGCCTGTAGCTTGTTGTTCATTGAGGGCTTGGAGAGGGTGCCCTGCTGTGGGTTTTTAACATTTACTGGTGGTTCTTTTTTTATTCTCTTCTCAGAATACATACAGCAGATCATGACTCTTGAGGAGTCTGTTCAGCACATCCTCATGACATCCATCCAGGAGGTGATAGTGTTTAGCTGCCTGTCCCCATGATAAACAAACAATGCTGTGTGTCATCTTATTTTCCATATTGAGAACATGCTGAGGTGGTTCTCAGTTTCCCCCTTCCCCACCTTAATAGACAGATTTAATTCCAGGCATAAGGTCATCTAAACTTTTTTTCACCCTCAATAAAAATAATAAAAGAGTTGGCTGTGGAACTTTTTTGTTTCAAGTTGTTATAATTCGGGTTAGGTGTATAGGTATTGTAATCCTCAGAGGGATTTTGTTTCTGTGTTTTAGCTCTTGACAAAGGAGAGCACAGAGGCAGGAACCCCAGAGACATACGGAGACTTCGACTACCAGGTGCTACTCCGCTTTCTTGTCTTTTCAAACTCATCTTTGTGTGTGCTTCTTTAGTCAGCAGTGAATGTGCATCTCGGTACGGAAGCATCTGAATAGACTGGCACGTTTATCTTATGGAACAAATCAATTTTCCTGTGTGTTTGTCCTTTCCCCTCTCTGTTTTGAGTTTTCATATGCACCCACTCCTTTGGTCTGGTTTAACTGTTTCCTCATGTGTCTCGCCACATTTCTCTCTGCCTCCATGCCCAGTCCCGGAAGTACTATTTCCTTAGTGAAGAGATGGAGGAAGAGAGGGAGCATTTGAACAAACGCTGCTGGGACCTGGAGCACCAAGTGAGGGGGTGTGGGGAAGTGGGTGCTGCAGTGAGTGAGGGTTAGTGGTAGGGATCAACAGATATTGTTTTCCCAGAGCCGATATTGGTTATTGGGGAACTCTAGGCTAATTACTGATAACTGCTTTTGATATTCTGTAAGTTTAATGTTTTGAAAAAACAGCAAAATTTTTACAGTAATCTGGCATTAACTGAACATGTACAATAAAATTTGAAACACCTGGAAAAAAAAGTTCTTAAAAATAACTTAATAAATGGCTCTACAAAAGGCTTCCCAAACATTTAAGCGTGTTCTCCTGTTAGATGGCTCTAATTCGTAACTTGCATACTGCACTGCTCTTAAGTACTATTTCAGCTAATGTAGAATGCAATTAATTATACAGTATTTACATTTTTATGTTAATGTAGTGTGAAAAGACAAATTGTAAAAGTTTATTGCTGTTTCAGTATTTTATATACTAGTATCTAATGTTTTATTTATTAAAAATGCATAATCATTTCATATGTTTAATGCATTTTGTCATTTTCAGTTGAATGATTACCGTTTCGCCTAAACATAAGTAACAGGTATTCAGGTGCAGCAAGACTGGTCCTGTGCCTATATTTTAAAAAGAAAAGTTTTAACATTACTGTTGGATGTTGATAGCTTTTTGGCTGAAAGATGACAACCAAAACCTGAAAATTACAGTTTTAGGCTGAAAACCCCAAACCAAACCAAATTTTTTTAGAATAGAATATCTGTACTTAAGCGGCTATGTTTCTGTCTCTCCACTCCTGCTGGTACGCAGCCTTTTTCCACCAATGTCACTCAAATCCAGTGTTGGCTTAATTCGAGATGAACTCGTTAACATTTCAGTCAATTCATGCGGTGGGCAGAACTTTGTATGAAACCCCAAAGAGGTTTTAGCAGGAAAACGAATGCAACAGACATGTTGAAACTTTATCGATAACATCAGCATCAGCAGACCAATTTCATTATCGAAAATATAAGTGTCAGCTCTCATAATTGGTGGAACTGATAACTGGTCAATCCCTAGTCAATAGAAGGGTGTGTGTGTGTGTGTGTGTGTGTGTGTGTGTGTATGCATGCACATGCACGGACTGTATGCGTTGTCTAGCTGTACGTACAGTAACCGATGTTCCGTACAGCACCAGTAACAAGTGTAATTAATTCCTTTTATTGTACTATTAATCATTAGCTAACTATAAGTAGTGATTTACCCTTGGGTTTTCTGTCTTATGTTAGGACAGTTTTTTTTGGGTACATTGTTTTCTTTAGGTCAGTGTCCTACTTCATCATTACAACTGTATGTTTGTAAGGGTACACCACCAACTTGAACTTGCTTGTAGGTTAATCCACATTTACTCTTGCACATCAGCCCACCACTCCCTTTTTTTTTTTTTGTCCTGCTCTTGAACAGAATATCAAGAGTAGAGTTCCAGCATGTCTGCTAGTTCTGAATGTGCTGTACAGCTTTGTATGGTCAGTTCAGTTTGTTCCTTTTGAACTGATCGCTGTGTTTTGGGTCATCTACTAAGGGCAGAATTTTGTGCTGTAACATGCTATTGCACAGAATCTCATACCGTGTTAGTACTGTGGGCAAGTTGTCAGTATTTGGCTGTGTTTTGTTAGGGTTTATCCTCGAGAGAGATTACTGGTGGCCACATGACCGCTGCACAGCTTTCTCGTTGCCGTTTCAGCGCATAGGCAGTAAATGTCAGCTGTGACTAACCATTTGTGCTGACACACATTCCAACTCTCTACCAAATGTTCAAAAGGCTACAGCATCTGTAGGATTTTATCCTGGTAGTGTGGAGTCGGTCAGCTGCTGCCGCTCTGTCCTTTTGTCTTTGTTGGCAGTTGGTTTGTGCCCTTCTATCGCATTTGCTTTTCAAACTTTTGTCACAGTCCTCCCACCCACTGTACACACTGAGCTATGTCCCCCCGCCCTGCCGGCTCTGTTGGCAGTTGTCAGCAGTATCGGAGGAGAGGGCGGCGCTGCAGGCAGAGATACGTGCGCTGAAGGAGAAGCTGAGCTGCTGCAACCCATCCGATGTGTCCTCCACCATCACCAGCAAGAAGTTGTTGCTGCTGCAAAGCCAGATGGAGCAGTTGCAGGAAGAGAACTACAGGTAGGTCAGAGTGCCAGCCCACATGGGGGGGTGTCCGCGCTTTCCCATAATGTGATTTGGTAATGCCGATATTGGCAAGTATTACCTGACTCCACCCCCTTTCTCATACCACATGAAGATGAGTGCAGTTAACAGTCAACCTAGACTAGCATCATGTTCTTGTTCAGCACCTTGATTGGCTGATGGTGTTGCCTAATTCATTTTTGTGTTCCACAGGCTGGAGAGCGCCAGGGATGACATAAGAGTGCAAGCCGAGCTGCTGGAGCGCAAGGTCTTTGAGCTCCAGCAGCGCAACAAGGAGCTGACAAGCCTGGCTCAGGAGGCCGAGGCCCTCAAAGATGAGATGGACATCCTGAGGCAAGCTGGGAAGGTTGGGGCTGGGCAGCTGTCTTCCCCCAGGGAAAAGACCTAATACCCTCGAGCAGCTTTGTGGTAGCCCTTGGTTCATTTCATAAGGGCTGTGTACTTAATCAGCTATTTATGTGTCCCAATTTAGCATATCAGACATCATTCTGCTCATAAAGGTTAACTACCTGCAGGGTCTTTTAACTGTTTTTAGCCCATGACTCCTTTTGGAGTTCAGTGTAGCCTGTGGACTGCATGTTTTTAAAGGAATAACATACATTTCAAAAATTTACAGTGTATTTCACTACATTAAAATATTTAACATTTAAAACACATGCAACATTGAAGTGAAATTTATCCACAAACCCAAGGTTAAGAACCCCTGTAGAACATTTTCATAAACATTGTGTTCACACAAGTACAGATGAAAAAGGACAAATGGTTGTGAAAAGTGTGTGAAAATTTTTAGACTATGGCAGAACCCAGGGATGGCCAGTGACACCCTTGTCCAAAGTTTTGGTCAGCCCTGATATACCGTTACTTCTGTTGTTATTCATATAACTTCAGAGATGTTCACTACTCCAACAGAATCAGCAGGTCTAAGCTGCTAGCTCCATGGTAAAAGGTCTGGCTCTGCCCCCATGTCCTTTGGCTCTGCCCCCTTCGACAGGCACTCATCAGAGCGCGTGAGTAGCTTGGAGGCGCTGGTAGAATCGTACAAGCGTAAGCTGGAGGACCTGGGTGACCTGCGGCAGCAGGTTCGCCTGCTAGAGGAGCGCAACACAGTGTACATGCAGCGCACCTGTGAGCTGGAGCAGGAGCAGCACTCCATCAGCGTGGTTCGTGGCCAGCTGGACATCTACAAGAAGCAGGTGAGGAGTTCTGCTTCCTGGCAACCATACACGCCGCAGAAGCCTGAGAGAGGGATGACACTGGCGCTCTCTTTGTTCTCAGCGAGTCACTGCTGCTCTGTTCAACTTTAAATGGACTTCAAACTGTTTAGCTTTATTTAAAATCATGTTCAAAGTACGCTAAAACCCTGCTGTAAAGGAAAAAGTGGGCCTGAAAATTTCTACTGTGACATTGTGTTGCTGCAATGAAAAGTAATTTTAGTGCTGTAAACTCATTTTGTCCAAACAAAATAGAAATGTTTACTCTGATTAAACAAATTAATCTCTCTCACTGTCCCTTTGATTATCTTTGCAAAAACAAAACCAATACAGAGTGAAGCTCAGTATCAGAGGCTGTTGAATTAGCTTTCATTGTGTTTAATTTCATTAGCTGTTCATATTAAAGAAACATCTCAGTAGAGTATTCAACATCAGTACAACAGTTTGAGAGGAAAATGTTTTTTTTAGATGTCAGTTAGAAAAAGAAAAAAACATATTCATGTGACGGTTTAGCTTTGAACCGCGGAGGAGGGCAAAGCAAAAATTATTGTAACTTGGGCTGCAAAAAATGTCCAAGTTTATGTGTAGCCAAGGATTTAGTTTCAACATTGGTAGGGACCAAATCAGTCCCTAACCCCTTGCACCCCGAAACACACACACGAGACAATTCAGAATTTCCCACAATACTGGAATAGGTATGGATGGCGGGAGTGATCCTAGAGACTGGAGGCCCTAGGCAAAATGCTTCAAGGGAATTTCTGCAGATATGTCCTTGCAATATGTGCTATGCAATTGACTGTCATAGCCTGGGACCCCAAGCAATTGTCTGCCTTGCCTGTACTATTGCAGCACCTCTGATGGATGGTAAGAATATGTCCAAATCCATATCTAAACCCTTGCTTGTAGCTTTATTTGGAGAGTAATGTTTCTGCTTTGACCCATGAAAGTTGAATTTTAAATATTTTAAGTGTTAAGGTGTTTAAAGCTGCTGGTTTCCATTGGCTGGTTCTGACCTTTCCTGCCTGTTCTGCTCTGCATAGCTGCACGAGCTGCAAGCCAAGCACTCAGCAGAGGCTGTGAAGGCCGAGAAGTGGCAGTTTGAATACAAGAACTTGCTTGACAAATACAAGTCCCTGCAGAAAGAGAAGGAGGTGAGACCTGTTGCTGGGTGCTGGTTCTGTCCCAGAGCTCTTGGTGATGGAGTGCTTTTGTTTAGTTTCTTCTCATATGGGTTGGATCTTTCCCCTTCAGCTCTTGGTTAAAAATAACTTTATCAAATGTGCTCATGCAAACCAGGGGCACTTTGTCATGACCATACGGTACCCTCGTAAGAGACCTTTGTCTACGGAGTGTGAAGACACAGTCAGCACCTCTCGTGTGCTGTGCTTCATTGATTTACTCTTATTGCGTTTATGGTTTAACTGAGTTAGTGTTCTCCACCACAAATAGTTGTTTTTAAGTCAATAACCTCAATTTATGCTAAGGATACATGTATGAAACTAAAAGTCTAGTAAATCTGTTTTGCGGTATATAGCCAGGAGGATTCTTTTCTTCTGTGTGGCTAGTAGGCTGTCTTCTGTGTATGACGATTGGAATTGGTTAGGGGGGGCAGTCAAAATCCTCTTATTTTCAGATTCTTAGTTACTATATTACTGTTACACCAAAGGCTGTTGTCATGTAGGGCAGAATTAGTATGCAGAAGTGGAATCCAGTTGACTGTCCGGCTTATGACTGCTTGTCATCTTCCCTTTTAAAAATAGCGAATGTGAGTTCCTGGTGTTAGGGTGTTAGTGCGTGAGCGGGTGTCCTGCTGAGCGAGGCTAAAGCGCTAACCCGCCTGCATGCGTTTGCAGTGTCTGATCTTGGAGCGGGACGCCCTGCGGGAGGCCAGCGATGAGCTGCGCTGTGCACAGGTACAGAAGACGCTCCTCAGCCATGAGGGTGAGTGAGTGCGGCAGACTGCTCATGCATCTCCCGTCACAGCAACCCGCACGTCTCTGGCCTCGAAGATGAACTGTGGGTTTTTGTTAGCTTGGGTTGGAGGTGTTCACGCTACAAGTTTTTTTTTTTTTTCTCCTCTCCCACAGACAGCCTGTGTGATGATTCCTCTGCATCTGTAGGAAACCTGGCGTCTGAGATCATGCTCACAGAATTCAAGTGAGCACCTGAAAAATGCCCCCACCCCAACCCATGCACGCACGCGCGTGCACACACACACACACACAGTACTTCAGCATACTTTTCACAGCTTTAATTCTGCAAGTACTTGAACAGAATAGTTGTGTTTGAGGAAACATTTTCAGTCTGTGTTATCTTACTTGTAGCACTCTGCATATGAGGAGATAGGTATGGGAAGATATTCAGGATTTACTGTGGCAGGGGTCCTGTTTCCCATGAATCTGTCCGTTAACTTTTGAGTGAAAATGCAAATGCCCTTGTGGCCCCTTCCTTCCTGGCTGCCCCTCTTAGGGAGACGCTGGCACGGCTGAGGAATGAGAACAGGATGCTGCGTGTGCAGGATGATGGCTACAGGCAGCAGCTGGCGAAGGCTCAGAGCCAGCTGGAGGAGTGGCAAAGGAGACACAACGCCCTGGAGACCCAGAACAGGTGTGCACCCTGCCGTTTGACTGGCTCTTTGGCTCGGGGAAGCGGGTGACCCCAGGCCGTTTGTTTGCGTACCCCGTAGGTGAGTGTGTGGGCGCTCATTCGCTTGGCGTGTGCCAGTAGGAGTCCATTTGCATTTCTGAGAGCTGAAGCGAATGTTCTTTGCGTGGGTTGGACTGGGTAACCTTGTGCCAGATGATCCTGAGAGTTTGTGAACGTGTGTACGCGCTCGCGCGCATGAGTGTATCTGTGCGTGTTTGTGTAGGAGTGGAGTATCTGGCCTTTATTTTAATTTTTTTTTCCCCCTGAGCTGCTGACGAGTGTGAGCTTGCCTGTGGGCTGCCTGCTGGCCAGTTCACATGGTTTATGACAGCTGTGTGTGTGTGTGTGTGTGTGTGTGTGTGTGTGTGTGTGTGTGTGTGTTTCTCTCCCCCATCAGGCTGGACCAGCAGCAGATCTCAGAGCTGCGCTGTCAGGTGGAGGAGTTGCAGCAGGCCCTGCAGGTGCAGGCCAGCAAGGCCGAGGACGTGAGTGTGAAGCCTGTGTGTCACATGATGCATCCTCTTCTCATGCTTTACAGCCATTATGAGTGTGTGTCTTCTTCCAAAATCCAGAGAGGGGAATGGCTTGAATAAAATTTTATGAAACCAAATCTGAATTAAGATTTGCACACATGGTCATTCTAATCTTTGAGGGCTGTGACTAACATCTGGTTCATAATATTAAAATCATAACTTCTGTAGCAGCAGATGGCATAGTACAAGAGTTTGGTCAGATTCCTGTTTGAATCCCTGGCTGGTTTACTCAAGAACCTTCATGTAAAATTGATTTATTAATTTTTTTTTTCTAGCTTTTGAGAACATACAACATCTCCTTAATTGAAGCAGCTTGTTGCAGCCAGTGCTGAAACCTTGCTATGTCTCTAGGCCCTCTGAGAGTGGAGTGTCTCATGTGTCCATCACCACATTCACTGCATTTGATCATATGGCATAGTGCTCCTCTTTTCTGATTGACTGTCAGTTCCCCTGCTGGTGGGGGGAAGTGATATAACCTGTTTGCTGTGGAAATCGCCATTAATGCCTGATGTCTCTCTCTCCTGCCTGTCCCAATTTATCACCGTGTGCCTCACAGGCCATAGTAAGTACTGGCCCATCCCTGCTGATTTTTTTTAACCCCTTAGTTTCTGTGATATTGCATACCAAATTATTTGATAATTTTTTTTTAGTATGTAGGGTACTGGTTTCTACTGACTTCTGCTTCTGTCTACAGTCCTCCATGTTGAAGAAGAAACTTGAAGAACACCTGTGAGTATTCCATTCACCTTGTAGTTCTGTGTGCTTCTGGAACTTGGGGGAGCTGGATAAAGAGGAAAGCCAAAGATCTGAGCATGTGGTGTTTACAGGGAGAAGCTGCATGAAGCACATTCAGACCTGCGGAAGAAGAGAGAGGTCATCGATGACCTGGAGCCTGACGTGGACAGCAACAGTCAGTGGCACTTTCCTCCTGTTCCACCCCTTCTCTGCTGTGTTATTTATTTTTATTTTTGTTTATTTTGTGCAGTGGCAAAGAAGATCAGTGAGTTGCAGGAGGTCCTGAGGAAGAAGGATGAAGATATGAAGCAGATGGAGGAGCGCTACAAGCAATACATGGAGAAGGCACAGATGGTTAGGGGAGCCTCACCCACCTCTGCTTTTATCTGCACTCTGTGTAACATAAGTGGAACTCATTATTGTCTTGTTCGGTCTGGGTCATTAATTAATCACACTACGAGGTCTAGTTGTGTTTTTTAGAAAATGGTATATTCCCCGTTTGTTGTTGTTTTATTCAGGTGATTAAGATAGTGGACCCCAAAAAGTTGCCCATGTCTGTGTCTCCAGAGATGCAGATGCTAAGGAAACAACTGAATGAGAAGGAGAAAAAGATTCAGCACCTTGAGGTATGAGAATTCTGTTGCTTTCTAGGGCTTTGTGCAAATCCCCAAATTTGGTGGTAGTGCTTACTGACAGCTTCTCTCCTTTTTATGTGCAGCAAGACTTTGAGAAGTCTAAATCTAGACGTGAGCAGGAAGAAAAACTTATCATTAATGCCTGGTACAATATGGTGAGTACCAGTCAGCCCAGCTGAAAGTACTGATAGTTCTGAATTGCATTTAGAGTGCGTTTGTGTTTGGGCCCTTTTATGATCTCACGGGGTGTCACCTTTGACCTCTGACCCATCTTCTTCCAGGGAATGGCTCTCCATCACAGGATTGCTGGTGAAGGGTCAGGTCCTCCAAGCCAGGCCCAGTCCTTTCTAGCCCAGCAGAGGCAGGCTACTTACACCAGGCGAGGCCTTTCATTAAGACTGCAGCACAGATAAGCAGGAGAGTTTCTCAGAAACATGACAGAGGATAGGTTACTGGCCAGAGAATCAGGAAGAAAAGCGGTACTACTGAGTCTATACTTAAGCCAGTAAAATTTTCATTGTCTTTTTTTTCCAGTTTTTTCAGTTTCTCAAAATGTGTATTTTTAAATTTTTTTTCCACCTCTGCAATTTTCAACTTTCTTGCCCTTCTCACCTCAATCGTTGTCTTTTCTTTTCATATCCAAACTTTCATGCCATGCCACTAATGCCACCTGCTGGTCTATGTAGGTAAATGCTGAGAAGTTTTAATAGAGCAGCTTTATTTTTCTGCATAGTGGCGATTTTTAAAACTTTCTTTTTAGAAATAGTTCCCAAGGAAAAACCTTTTCACTTCTCTCTAAACTCTGCTTCTTATTATAAAGACATTGAATGCTTTAATGATCTACCATTAGCTAATTTGTTATTAAAAAAGCATAATGGTTTGTAATCATTTTCTGCAAAGGATGGCAGATTTGAAATTTTTTTGTGTATCCCTTAGGTGAACTCAAGTTTACAACTTTAATCAATTTTTTTTTTCTCCAAGTACTTTCTAAAGCTGTTCTTAGTACTTATTTTAAACTACCAAAAAATTAACTAATTTAAAAGTAGTAATTACCATGTAATTAACTTTTTTTACTCCACATCAGTGCCTTTTACTAAACTTTATATGAGTCTATAGCAAAATGTGTAGGTCTGGCATTATGGAAGGGTCAGTTCAGCTTTATAAATATATGCACCTTTGCATTTCCTGCACAAAGAAAATCAGCATTATAAATACAGTCCATCCTCAGGACTGTGGACAATATGGGGGGGCGGTGTTCATTCCTCCACAACTCCAGTGTTTTTGTAGTGTATTGTGTGTGTGTGTGTGTGTGTGTGTGTGTGTGTGTGTGTGTGTGTACACGGGCTTATAAACATGCTTTGGTAAAATGCAATGGATTTTAAAATAAAAACACCACACCCATCTTCTACTATCTTGTAAACAAGGAATTAAGGGATTTTCTGTGCAAACTCTTTTTACGGTGGCTAACGCCTGGGGTCAGGAGCAAAGAAAATGGGTGGCAGGACGTGCTAAAGTTTTAGAAATGTATGAATACAATTGTATATCTCTTTGTTTTATTGTATGGCTATGTCCCCGCCATATCAACCACTCTCCTAAGCCTCCTAGTGCATTTATTCACATACTTTCAGTGTGTGGAGACACCAACTATTGATATTCATGTTCACATTATCCATTTTGCATATCTCAGTTTTTGTATTGCTTAAACCAGTTATTTTAATCTGCCTTGATATTTGACACAATTTTCCTAGCTCCCACAGTAACAACCATGGATTGTATTCCATTGCTATATTCTGCACAAACTTTTGCCATCTAAAGCCAGTTTTCAAGCTTGTTAAGTCAAGCTTAGTTTTCAAGAAAACCATTCTTTGATTGTGCTTTATTGCATGTTTCTCACTGCTTTCCAATAGTCTGAAATAACGAATGAAACTTATTATCCATTTTAGTTATGTGGGGGTGGGGAGAATTGGCAGGTGTCTCGTGTTCCTGTTGTCTTGTGTTCCTGTTGTCTCGTGTTCCAGGTGTCCCCTGTTCTGCAGATGGACTGTTTACCAAGTTTAATGCTTTTGCTGACAGTTGTGTACACTACAAAAAATATCACTACGGTTGACATACTACAGTACTACTGTGATTGTGCTATTTTTCAATTACCTGGAAAATTAATTATTGAATCAGTGCTGCTAGTTTCACATTATTAATACCAGGTTCTACACTGCTGAAAACGGTTAATGTACTTTTTAGTGCGTAAACACTGGAAATTTTATTTTTTTGAAATGTAGGGATATTTGAAGGTACTTTTGTGTAGTGTCGTTTGCATTGTCTAAACTACCAGTTGTTTCAACATTGAAGAAGTGTGCATCCCCCCCCTCCATTTTTCTATATTTGTACACTAACACTAAAATCTCAGTTTTGATTTTATGTTAAATTATTATTAGCCACTTTATGCTTAGCTCCACGCTCTTCCCAGAACCCCATATGGGAAGTCCTGGTCATTGTGGTGACAGTGAATACCTGTGTGCGGTGTTGGGTTTTGTGTTCATCCATTTCATACTGTGGTTCTGGTATAATAAGTGCTATAATCATGTAATGGAAACTGTGCTTCCTGAATGGTAGCCTGGCTTCATTCCGATTGACTTTATTTGAAGAAGTTCAGCCTCTTTATGCATGCAAATACACTGGACCATTGGAATGTTTTACTTTTATGTACAGTTTTCATGGAATTTATCATAACAATTGTTTGTTCTTGTCTTGCACTACAAATAAAATGGAATTTAGGTACCCAAACATGCAGTTTAAGTAGTGTGCTGGTTCTTTCCCTAAAAATTAAGGTTGCAGTTAATTTTAGTTGGAAAGTTTCCCCCCCCCCTCCCCCCAGATTACATTTATTTGTATAAACTGGACGCATGTAGTAAAATCAAATGCCTCGCTGGATAAATACATATGGTTCATGAACTGTCCACAGAAATATAGAGTATCATGTAACACATTGATCAGTTTCAACAGTCTGTTCTAATTGTTATTGTAATCTACATCAATATCACAGTTGTTTTCGAAATTTAAATTTGAATACATTGTCATATATTTTATATCCGGTTCTTGGCACTGGCAATCTACTATTCTGGATTTTTTTTCTTTAATGCTGTAAGCATTAAATATGTATTTACAGTATTTTACTTTTGATAAAACGAGCTCATGCTCTGCCTGCCTATATAATTTGGTCATAACATTAACACCCCCCAGGCTTAGTCTGGCATTGGGGAATAGTATAATGGCTGGAAAACAGTGCCATCCAACTCTGGAATAGTAAGAAATGTGTGCCTTGACTCCTGCCTGCTGTTCCCATTAGGTAGGTTTGGTGTGGTCGACAGTTGTTCAGTGATTGGATGGAAAGAGAAGTAATCCTGAACTGAGCATGCTGTGTCCTCTGGAAGAATTGGAGAGTGTTCCTCAATTCTGAGGGAGATGGGACTAGAGGTTCTCCTGGAGTGAGTGAGTGATGTAGGGGCTTGGACTGAGTCATTACATATGGGTGGTGGAGATACCAGCAGTAAAGGTGGCATGTTACAGGTCTTTGTTTCTGATCTTTCCAGATTTATTTGTTGCTCATGTATCATATCCCTTTTCCCAGTGTCTATTGTCCTCTGCCAGTCCTTTTTGCCTTTTGTTCCCATCTTTTGTTCCTCTTCCCTACCTTCTGTGAACTCTTGTCCTTGGCATGACTTGGTGGCAGCCCTACAACTGCACATTGGGCTCTGGGTGTCTTGTTGGAGTCCAGAGGTCAATGATCCATTGTCATCTTCATTGTTGATACTGGAGGAAGAGATTTCTGATGAATGAGCTAGCCTCTGCAGCTGAGCAGAACTGTAGTGGAGAGCACCACGCATTAGGTCTGACCGGGAGCATCCAAGACCCAATAATCGGTTGAAGAGGGCCACATTGGTGTGCCTGCTGTCTGCTTCCTCCCAATTCTCTGTGATGTCCTCCAGGTGTTGAAATTGCATTTCCTCTTTGGCAATTCTGAATAAGAGAGGAATTATTGGCATTTGAGTATGCAAAGCAGGTTCTGTCTTTTGTGTTACTCAGACTTTTCAGTACAGTTGTACTGTTAGAGTATGTTGGATAGAAAATGAAATGCAGTAAAAATTTCCTTAGTAATGATTTTGACTTTACATAGGATTTGTAGAGAAATATTTGTGCATGATTTGTAGTCATGCTTTTCTAGGGCCTCACGCCATATCAAAGGTTGAGCCCTGGAACGAGGGCTTGCGAAGCACAAAGAGAGTCGCTGTTGTGTATGGAGGTCGTGGGTTTGAATCATTCCAGTACTGATCCCTTTCCAGAACAGGTAGGTCACCATACATCCCATCTACAGCCATCATAGACACCTGGAAAGACATGACCATAACATAAGTCACGGTTTTGGTTTTGAAATTTTGATTTTTTAATATTATAAATGCACAAATTACAACTTCAAAGCACGAAATCAAAACATAACAATGACGAGGTACCTGAAAGTTTCTATCAATTAACCAGTTGGTCTCAAAATCATCGTCATCCTCACCAAAGGGGTTAATAAGTTGTTCTGCAACCTGGGAGACAGTTGAAAATCTCAGTTTGGCAGGAAGGTGGTAATTTCAGATTGCCAGAGAAGACAGTAAATTTTATCAAAAGATAACATTTATGGTTTATACCTTCAGCCAGCCAGCATAGAAGAAAAATTGCAGCAGGGTGAATACAGGAATATAGAGATCGAGGTCATGACCTGGGTATCCCTGGGTGGGATCGAGAAACTGTCGACCAATAAGGCACACTAGGAAGAAGCCATACACCGCAAGGGTCACCACCTGGAGGAGAAACAGGTCTAGTCTGTGATGAAGGAAATGTTCCATTTAGTCCTCAAATGGGTTTTTGTAAAAATATGCTTAAATGGGGCATTTTAAAGTGGCATACACCACCTTTATTCAAAAAAGATAGTGGTAATTGATGTATACTAAATGTTATTTTCAAATAAACCTGGTCTACATATCAAACCATATGGATCCAGGTAAAAGAAGCAAACCAGAAATATCCCACCTTGCAGTTCTTTACACATTCTTTGATATTTTAATTGCTTTTTTGTTTTTATTAATTTTTGAGTGCTGTTTTTAGGTGAAACTATAAGGAAAAAAGGCTTATTTCTCAGAGACTATAACTGCTGGTGATATGCTCAGAAGACATCAGTGCAATACGTGATTACTGACCTGGGTATAAACCAAAGGCACACTGATCATGTCATAATGAAAAAGCATACTGCAGTTTCCTCTGAAAGCATTAAGCTCCTGTAGAAAGATGTGTAGAACATAAAACTTGTGAGGAGCATTTGCACCAGGAAGAGTGAGGAAAACACAACCACGTGATTTGACTGCTTAATCTTGTATTTTTTTCACTGAAAACATGCTATGGGAGGCTTATTGTTAAATTTCTCTTACTTTCTTATTAGTTTGTTCAGGTGAAGTCCTGTACCTCTAGCAGTAGTTTGAGAGTGCCATTGTCCTTGATCCTCCCCTCGCAGCATGCAACAGCAGCCAAATTTGTGAACCATATGCAGGGCACCCAGTACTTATTGTAAGGTGACTGAAGACTTTCAAATTTCTTCCGCTCTTCTCTGGTCATAAACCCTAAATTTTGGGTATAAATAAGCAGCCATTAAATATACACATACTGTCTAATTTAAAAATAAATATATCTGAAGTAATGCCGTAATACTTCATTTGCTAAGTATTTGCTAAGTATTGTATAAGTCTACTTGTTTAAGGCATTTCACACTTTCCTCAGGCCACCACGCTGCAATAATGCACAAATTAAATGGTTTACAAAAACAGACATCCAGTTTTAATAACAATGCATTATGTACTGCAATGCCATGTGTATGTATTCAAATAATTCTCACATTTCAGTTTACTTGTTAAATACAATATCAGTTATGTGGTTAAAAGCTATGCCTCCTAGCATCGCACTGCATAATGCTGACAAAATAATTGTGCACATAATTTGTTCTAAAATGTGTGTCTATCTAACAAATTAAAAAGATCATTTAGACCAGCTTCTACAACGTGGTCCATGGTTGGGAAGCGCTTGAAGACAGCGGTGCTAACGGAGCGTAGGATCAATAGCGAGGAAAGACTGGCGTAGCGCATCATGGTGCGTCGAAGAAGGCGGCCACGCTCGTCACTGCCCTGTAAACCTCCTGAGAGAACAGACATGAGCCGGTCTGGCAGTGGAATGCAGGTGTACTGATTCCACCAGCGGTTCACCACTAAGGTCACGTAGAAACCTGGACGACAGGAGGATTGAACAATGATATATGTTGCAATTACAGGGATGCCAGAGTTATTCTGTCACTAAAATCAAGACCTGGGAGACTCTTTTGTGTGTAACGTTTGATTAGTCTTAAGCAGGGGTGTCCAATCACGGTCCTGGAGGGCCACAGTGAGTGCAGGTTTTTCTTCCAGCCAATTTATTCATTTTAATTCGACCACTATCTTAATAGAATGTTAATTACATACTTGCTTCTCTTCATTCATCGTGATAATTTGCATCTGTCTGGACTTAGTCTTAGCCAATTAAGAGAAAATACGAGTTCCAAAGAAGAAAGTTTAAAGAAAGACTCTTGTGCTTTACAATCTGTAACAAAAATATAAATCACACATTACAATGTCTAACTGCAGAATCAGAGCAGGAATTGTCTGCATAATTAGGGATGATGTTTAATTCAAACCAGAAATTGTTAATTGTGTTCAAATTGCAATAATGCTTAATCACAAGCAGTGATTTAAGAGATTATAAACTAGAAATGGTCTAAAAAATAAAAAATATAACATCATAAACACACACACGGAGTTTGCATGTTCTCCCTGTGCTTGGTGGGTTTTCTCCGGGTGCTCCAGTTTCCTCCCACAGTCCAAAGACATG
>JABJVR010049102.1:0-22760 GCA_025773905.1 Chitala chitala | reverse complement strand
CACTGCTGCCTCAAACTCATCATCAGCACCCGATGAACGATGGCCACAGGTAATAAAACTTCTCCATTCCATCACTGCACTTCATTGTGCACTTAAAAACTGTCAACTATCTACATTAATACAAACTGTATCGAGATTATTCCTTTCAGTGCCCTGTGTATCAATACACATGGACTTCATATACTGTATGGTACACATAAGATTTCTTTAACAAGCCTCTGCAAAAGGAATGTAGGAATATTCTGTGTATGATATTAATCTGTATTATACAATACTATGTTGCACTAATAGTGCATTTAATACACTCAAAATCTGTTTACAAGTAGTACTAACACCAATGTTCTCACATGTTGACATTGAAGTGCTCCTAACTGATAAGCTATTTTTAAATGTTATTATGGTAGCTTAGGTACATAAAGCAGTCTAAATTTCACCATACAAAATATAAATCATTGTTCTTTTAAAGCTTATTATTTTCCACAGGTGTTTCAATAGCCAGCAATCTAAAAAAAAAAACAAGCACTGAACATTTTTCCCGTTCAGCGACTGCCTTTTGTTAAATAAAGACAGCAACTCCCAGCACAGTTGTTCATGCATCACCTTCGGAGGAAAATGCTGAATGTAATTAAAAAGCGTAATAACGGAGACGGTGCTCAGCAGAGGTAGAGAAAGACCAGGCGCAGTGCAAAGCATCCAAGGAACAAGCAGACAGGCTTTGCAGGCTGGCTGCCAGGTCTCTCGGCCTCCCTCTCTCACTCACGCACACACACCCATTTATTATGACATGGCTGAACTCAAATGCATGCAAAAGTTTGACATTCAGCTTAGCTCCTTGCCCGTTTCCAGCCTTGGCCACAGACGCCTGTTGAGCGTATTTGTTTAATAAATTAGACTTTCATCCTTGCCCTTTGTTGCTGTGCTCTGAAAGCAGCACTGCTCTCCTGTGGCAGGTGAAAGGTCCAGGTTTAATTCCTGGCCAGTCTAATTTTTTATTTTTTTTTTTTGCAGTCAGTGAGTAGCTGTTTACTCTAGTACTTGTTAAGGACATAGATACACGGTAAACAGCTTGTCAATCAAAATGACCACCCCCTCCCCCCAAAAAAAAAATTGAAAAGAAAAATTATAATAATAATAATAATGTTTGTAGCCATTGCATGGTCTGGTAGTCTAAGTCCGGTGACTGCATTAAAAACAGTCATGTTGTTTTTAAGTTCAAACCAGTGCCTGGAATAGTCTTCCACACACATTGACATCTGAAGTATAATTTGAAGAATGAGATAATATCGTTTCTGAGGACCAAGGACTGTAATGTCCTGTTAATTCCTCTTAGCCTCAAAGAATGACTTGCTGATGCTCCAAAGGAGGTGGGAGGGAGAAGAGAGAATTATAATGGAGTGATCTGGTTTCTTTTACATGATATATCCATTTAGGCACTTGGTGACACACTCCACCAGCTGTCATTAAGAAAAACCAATGCCATCGGGAACAGGAACCATTAAGACATTACAGATGCACTGGTTGGTTCCAACAGCCATGTCTCCTGCACAGGAAAACCTGCTTTACTGGTCACAAGATAAAAACCTGCTAAGATCTGTAATCTTTTACAAAAACAGATATGAAACCAAACAACAATAAAATCAAGGGCATGACATCCGCAGAAGAGATTGCACAAGAAGCATTACAAAATCTTTAGAATTAATATTTGCAGAATTAATGATTCATTAAAAGGTTAATGTTTTCATTTTCAGCACAATTACGGAAACTGATAGAATAAGAAAAGACGGCATATCTAAAGCCCTTATGTCTCCTGTTGTAAAACTCAGCTAAGCCAACTCATTGGATCAGATGTTTCATTCAATTCTGCTTCCCTTTATATAGCCAAATGCCAATGAGCCATGTAATGCAGGGACAACGCCGGCACACACGGGGCCCTCCATCCTGTCAGGAGCGCACACACACTACTGGACAGGGATGGGCAGCCAATCCCATTTGAACTGCTCAGCAGCCAATCCCATTTCAGCAGCTTGGCAAGCTAACAGACACGTATCTGCAAAACAGGAGTTTACATCCTGAGGAAGAAAAAAAGCACTACATATCATCAGTCAGTTACAGGCGAGAGTTCTGTCGTAGTGGAGTAACATAATTGGCGTAGTTCCGCCAGCTCTGTCAGCCAGGGTATTTTGGCTGCCTGCTCCGTCAGGGCCTCCTGGGCACTTGTCAGGGATCTGACAGTATTGGACTTGACTAAGCGCGGGCAAAAATGGAGGGTGTAGCCTGCTAGACAACAGTGACTCAAAACAGGTTAATGTGCTCATTACTCCTTTCCCCAAGTGAATTGCTAACTATTTGCAAGTAATTGATTATTAATGTATGTCCTTTCCACCCACAGCATTGTGGAAGTTAAATTGCCTGATAGGTCTCACTAAAAAAGGCGTGAACTACCATTGTCCTAACTTCAAGCTAAGTGAGAAAATCATATCTCAATTACCCAGCTAATTGGTGGCAATTTGGCAACTACTGCTTAATTCTTTGCATCTAACTGTGTTTTGTGAATACAGAATGTACACTGTACTAAAGCAGTTGGCTGGTACCATATGTCTGGTACAGTTTATCAGGTATAGTATGTCAAATACTTACTGGGGAAGGTCATTTCTTAAGCAGTACCTTTCACAATGTAATTATGTAAGTTTCAAGCTGAGGCAAACCTTATTTAGGATTTGCACATGCTAACTGGCAAGAATGATTGGAGAGGAGGTGGGATTGTTCAACACGTTTAGAATACTTAGAGTCAAGCTGTATTTCAAAACTTACAATCATGTATCTGATGAATAAGAATGCATGCTTTAAAAATTGAATTTATACAAATAGAGGTTATAGACAAGTGCATGTAATTTACAGCATAGGAAATATTAACAAACCTCAAGGTACATTAAAATTGACTGATGTATATTTAGTCACATTCAACACATTATGGAGACTGTTTTTTTTATATAATTAAACCACAAACTGTATAAATGCTGAGAAATTATAAACGTTTGACCTTTAGTACAAGTATATGTCAGTATACATTTGTAGTGCCACAATACTCCTGCAGATTCCAGAGGCCCCAACAAAATGCCTTGCAGCGTGTGATTACTTTTCAGTGTTGTATACATTAAAATTATTTAAAAGATAACAGATTAAAAACAAACGTTAATAAATTTATAAATACAAAAAGGTAATTTTAAAATCATACAGCAGTTTCACATATTAACGTAAATGGACATTGTTATGCTCGTACCAAATCAGAACACATTATGCCACGGCCTGTATGCAATCTGACAATCTGGATACAAATCTCAATACAAAGGCCATTTGCTTACTGTAATTAATGCATTTACTTGCTAATATACTGCAGAAACACCCCAAGTACTAAGTGTTTCCAGCGTGACATGTAATCTTTCATTTAGTTCCATTTGACAATTAATCAAAACATTCAATGTAATATGGCTGATTGATAGAGCCTGTGCTATTTTATACTTTTTTCATATTGTGCAACCTACATTGTCAATATCAGCAAGGTCTAAGTTGGCTGGTGTTTTATAAGGCATTTTGTCTATGTTGTGCTTTTCTTCAATGTTAGTAAAAAAAATTTTTTTTAAATTTAATGAATATGAAAAAAGAGATGTGATGTGGTTCTGTGGGTGGGTATGGACTTGACAACATGGTGCTGCACTGATCTCTGCTTGTTCATTTACCGAACCAATGTACTGCTTAAAATATAAATTTAGTTTGCCTAAATGTAAGTCTATAGGTCATCACAATTGCCATAATTCAGAACACAGGAAATTTCCCAACAGCCTAATACACACTTAGTACAGCCAGTCAGTCAAGGGGTAGTAATTATATCACACTGCACACTAGGCAGTCAACTAAACCTGACATTCTGTCTTTAGGTTGATTTTAATTTACCCGACTTAACGGAGGGGAGATCATTTCGAAGACAAATTAGGAGGAAAGCTGGAAATGTCTTCAGCCCTGTCCCAAAAAAATTACAATTTAATATTAACTTTTCAGCATGCAAATGATGCAATGAGAAGAGTTGAGTCAAAACTGGAAGAGCATGACTTTGGCAAAATTGGCTGCTTTATGAGATCATGATGTCTAGTAATAAGACCTTCAACCATCAGGGAGGAAAAAAATCTGTGGAGAGGCATACAAAGATGGCATGAAATTCAGTTGCTCTGGTGTCAGTTCTTTCTCCAGGAGCTTCTGCTATAAACTCAGACATCTTGAGTTTAAATTCTCACCCTTGCTTCATGATAACATTGTCCCACTACAGATTATCTTACATCTCACTGCCATCTCATTTTCCCAAATGATTCTACAAACCAATTCTTAATCACAAAGTGAAATTATTTGTCAGCAAGCGCTTGGATTTAGGTAATAAACCTAAAGAGCAGCAATTCAAGGACTCGTATAATACAAGCCAAAAAATACAACCCAACTTTAATATTTATTTATTTAGTTTAACACAAATCGCTCTCAGTTTCACAAATTATTGTGCAGGCAAATGTGGGAATTACATGAACCTCAGGGCTGGATGGGTAATCTAACACAGCAGGTTTATCATCATCATTATTATTATTATTATTATTATTATTATTAGGATCAATTCTGGATTGCAGCGGTGGGTCACCTGGACCAAAAATGCCAGGGCTGATTTTTTTTTTTGGTCCAGCCCTGATCAACTTCATCAAGGATATTCTCTGAATTTAAAGCAGAGAGTAACTAGTCAGTCGAAACATCATTTTCACAAAACTATATTAGTTATACGGCACTTTTTGAACTGTATTAATACCACCTACAAGTATTACAAACACAAATTATTCATTAACTAAATGCTAGTTTATGAATACAACTGAATACTACTACAGAACCAGGCAGCTGCTTAATCAAAATTATTGAAACTCTTTCTTAAAAAAAAAAAAAAAAAACTTCATAAAACAAAGGTTTGACATATCCATTTGCACTGTGTTTTCAACTTCAATTCACAATGTATATTACTAAATACTTAGCCATAACGTTACAAAAAATATTTTACATTGAATCACTCTGTAATTATTCAAAGTTTTTACCAGAATAATAAAATGCATTTAACCGTTAAAGAAAAACTTTTGCTTCAGTTTCTGACACTCCAACAATGCAAGACATAGTGCTATTCAATAAAATAAAAATTATTCTAACTTTTCACCAAATAGTGACATTTTGCTTGGGTAAAACGTTTAATAATTTTTTTTCCTTAAACAGACAATGCTCCTGGCCTATCACGCAGCAAATAGGTCAGCACAACAGCCAATCACGATGTATGTGGCAATTTTAACCCTGCTGCAAGCATTCACAATGTGTTTACCTGAGAGAAAACACTGGCTGTCAAGTTATTTCCAAACACAGGGAACATACTTTCAATAGTCTGGAAGGGATTTGGATATCATACTTCAAACTGGACACAAACAAAACCACCGCATGCAAAATATTTATTGCAGCCAGCAATGTGACATTTGTGCTCTTACTTACACCATTAGAAGTACATTTGCAATTTTGCCATAGTAATTTTATCTACTGAATACATCTGATAAATGAAGAATAAAACTTTTCTTGTGTTAAGGAATATTGTTTCTATATAGTTTCATAGTGACTGTAATTAAATAATTTAAAGCTATAATAAACACATTTTCATTCACTCTGTAGTACTAAGGTAAATTATCATTAAAAACCAATAAATTTATATGACATTCTATACTGTGCTAGATGTTGGGATCGATCCACATAAAATAAATATTGCCCCGCTCCAGTTTAACAGCAGGCCTCCTAGTTGCATTCTGTACAGCTGTGTACTCTCGGTTACTTACAGACACAAGGCACAAGGGGGGAAGGGTGTTCTTAAAATGAAGACAATATGGCAAATGTCCCAACACCTTCCATAAACATGAGTGTTCAAATTAGGCCTTCATTCACTTGACAGAATGAACTAAGTAATTCCACGGTATGAATTTCTATTTTGAGGGCACAAATTAAGTATTGAGGGGACACATTACTAATTTGCAGGCACAAATTAAGTAATTCAAGAGAACAAATTATTAATTTGAGGGAACATGATAATATTTTTTCCTACCATTACACCTAAGGGGCTCCATACATTTGTGTTAACAGAAAAATAATTGAAGAAGGCTACATGAGAATGTACAATTTACAGTTTTGGTGACATATACCCACCTGCAGAAAACAAAAACGGTTTGACAGTTTAGTGAACAATAGATATGTGACTAGGACAGCTACTTTCAATCTTTTTTTTTGGTCAAGAACTGCAACTTAGCCATGGAAGCAAAAATGGGAGTGGCTTGGGCCACTGTAACCACCCTCCTCTGGACATGCTCAAAATATGATACATTACCCAAGCCAGGATAGTTTTGATGCAATTCAGAACCACACACAGTTAACGTAATTAAGTTAATGAGTTAATGTAGCATTATCCTACTTTTCCCACACCCTGACATGAGCACAGATCCAGCACAGAGGAGTGAATCAAACCCAGAGTTCTCCATCTAGCATGACGTACCAGGCGACAGGACTGCTTAGATAAACTGAAGACGTGGCTCTCTACTTCAGAGAACTAACCGGTCTCTGGCCCTAATCGCTGCACTGACCTAGAGGCACAGCGGCATCCTCATCATCTGCATGCCTTCTGCTCTGGCATGCTTTACTTTTAGTTATCGCCACACGGCAGCTCAAGTGTCCATTCATTAATCAGCATGTTAACAACAGGAATGGCAGAGTGTGCGATGGAAATGGCCTCATTCTTTCACAAAGTGTGGCAAAAGGAAAAAAAATGTATGTATTCCAGTTAGACCTGGGTTACACACTAGGTCGTGTTGCAGTCTCAAACAATGAGTGTAAATAAATGTGGTCAATGCACAGGAATGAGAACATAATCAAACAGATGTTATGAAAAAGTGAACAATCCGATTACACGATATTTCAAAACTAGTCTCTGGAGGGTGTAACATGACCTTGGACAGTCCGGGTCAAATAATCACAAAAAAAATTCCAAAGTGTGGTTTGTTTGGATACGTTTGTATGGACCTGTTCTGTTATCAGCTGATAGACCCCAGCTGCAGAGACTAAATTTGGCTTCTTACATAAAAAATAAAGATTAATTTTTTCCAAGATTCATGTTGGTTTTTTCCTGTCTGTCATCAACAGAAGGGAATGAAAATATTTTCAACCCAAATGATTTATATATATGAAACGTTTTTTGCAGCACCTGGAAACCAACACTGTATGAATTTTAAAAATACTTAATGTCATGTCAAAGTCCACACATACTGAGGACTGCAAGACTGTTCTTGCATTTGGACCTCAGTTCCAGGTGCTGTTTATAATGGTGTATACTTGGGTTTACAATATGTGTCTAATTAGCATATTTAGCCATACACCTGAAATCAACTCAGAAATGCTCCCTAAATTTCATAATGAAAAATTTATCATCATATAAAATAAACTGGGACTTTTACTATGAAACAGTGAAAATGGATTACTTCAAAAACTTTCAATATAACTTTAAGTGAATTATTTTAAAATCAGACTTCCCCTGCCTTAGATGAATTACTCATTGGAGAAAAAAAAACCTTGTAGCACATATTCACATTAATCAAAAATGTAATTACCATTATTTTAACAGGAGTTGACATAATGTCAGAAATTCTTGAAATTATGCAAATTCAAACACTTTGTTGCCAGTTGGTACACTCCACCACAATACATAGTTAGTTAGTTCTTTTATTACTGTGTCATACAATTACAATTGCCCAGCCCACATGGGCTTACGAGACACCATTAAAGAAAATGTGTAATCGCTACTGTACAAACAATATTTCTTGTTTTCTTTTACAAGCATTACATACAAATTTAGCTAATTTAAACACATCCCTGTTGAATAACCATACTAAATTTTTCCTCATCCTTCACTGTTACAAATGTAGATTTCTGATAATAAAACATACCAGAAATTGTTTTCCTTAAATCTTCATAGTACGGACAAACAAGGAGAAAACTTCTCTCATTCTCAGTACAACCTAAATCACACATTTTACATAGTCTGTCCCCTTCCTCTATATTTTTATATCTCTTCACTTCTAATGCCAGAGGCAGAATACCAATTATCAACTGAGTGAGCAGAGATCTTATATTTTTGTGTAAATGTAATCTAACATACAATTCCATACCAAAGGAATGTTTAAACAAAACATACGTTCTTAGTACTCTGAGTCTATGTTAACACAACCTTTAACAACAGTAAAGCAAACACATTAAAACAAAAAAATATTTTTTTTTATTGAGGGATTTTACATACACTGGGGAAACACTCAAGGAAAAATAAAAAAAATATATATAATAATTTAAAGAATGCAAACAATACCATACCACCTGCAAGACAAACAAAATGCTTGCATCACATCTTTACATTTGCACATACAATTTTAAGGGCTTTTTATAGGTTTCCTTGGGCCCTTAATACAGTTAGTTTTAAAATCATTGCTGTATAAGTTAGCAGACCATGGTGAAATGCAACCCTGATAATGACGATGCATGGAAACTTCTCTCAAGGAACATGGAGAACAAAACTCAGAACCGAGAACCAAGAGGAGCAAAGAGCCCATATTGGTCACAGGAAAGGAATGCTTGGTGAGTCCAAGGTGAGGCAGCATAAGAAACACCCTGCAAAGTCAAGTTCTCTTAATTCAAAGTGGAGAACATGAGGATTAATTTCAGTAACAAACAGTATGTTGAATTAAATTAGAACTACGTAATGTCCTGACAGAAGATCCAATTCAGTCTCCATACAACACATTGCGCCACACTCACACGCGTGCTTTTATGCAATCTGCCACCCACCTGACATTAAGAATGGAATATCTTTAAAGAATATATAAAAAAAACACTTTATAATTGTACTGAAGTTAAGTAAAATCTGGGTTTCACTTTTGTTCATATAGATTAAAAGCAGAGAATTTGCATAAGAAGGCCAGGACCAACTGACCTGAGAGAACATCTGGTCCATCTGGACGTCAAAATCGTTAATGAAGAAAAAGAGTATCCTGAGTGGCCAAGTAAACACTGGCAGGCGGTATTGCTGGCCTTGCATTTCTGTTGCGCATATTACCAATCCCAAACAGAAATACTTGATACACACAAGTGTATCACAGAAAAAGAAGGCTGAAGGTAAAGTGTATTGCACTAAAATCTTGTCAGCTGAACACAAAATCACACGTATGTATTTTTAATGTACGTTTGTGAATACCTGTTTTCTGAAGTCATACAAGGTATACACACACAGAATACAAGCCAACACAAAAGTGCTGCTCTGTCAGAGGTGGAGCCCAGCATGGGTCATAGCCTTGACAAAAGCAGACCAAGGAAGCCATATTGGCTGAAACATTACCGATCCAATACATGGAGACTTTGAGGCCAGCCACTGTGCCGGGGCTATCTGAATTGCTCAGAAGCCAATGTGACTGGAAAAACAAGCATGTGCCTGAGGGGCTCTGTTTATGGATAGAAAAAATAAATAAATAAATGGGCATCAGTGGATCCACTTAGAGATCCCTGTCCTTATCACCTGTCTGTTGTGCCACCCCTGTGTCAGCACCGGGATGCTCTGCGGACCATCTTGATGGCTCCACGGTAACACACGCATTCAGATTTAAAAACCGCTCATAACGCAGCAACTTTCTGCATGAACAAACAAGCCAATGAATGCACTTCATAAGTAAGTAAACAAGAGCCGTTTAAATGCATATATAAATAAAGAAATGTACCTTCCTCGGAGCCTACACCTGGGTAATGAGTTGAGATATTGTCTTGCGGGCAGCCACGCTTGAGCGGGCAGCCTTATTATGGTGGCTGATAAGACTTGTGTGCCAAACTGACACCGCTGGAGCTGAAACACTTTGCCGCAGCTCTGTGACACTCAAAGTGGAAAAGAACGGAGCCAGGGTTGGGAAAGGGGAGGCCCTGATGGATAGGTTCATGAAACGCACGACTCTCAAACGGAGACAGTACCATACTTCAGTGGCTGTCCAATAGCGGTGGAAGGTGATGATTTTCACATAAGGCCATAAAACTAATCAGTCGTGATTTAAGAAGGGCACACGTTGAAGAAAAAAAAAAAAAAAAAAAAGATAACCGCCACAAGCGTGTGTCCGCAGACCATGAAAACAGAAGGCTGAAATGGCTATGGGCAAGACAGCAATCGTCATGTTATGTTGAGCCACTCATCATGTCCTGGTGGATCTCATAACAGTGGTGACAGAGGCAAAAAGGTCTACACTGCGACTTCCACATGGCTTAACTGTCATATCTGTTACGGTGTAAACAGCAGAGCACACATTCTAAAGGCAGGGTGACACCTCTTATTTCTCCTCAAGTCGCTGTACAATTTCATGTGTGCTTTCAGCAAAGTATGCTGGACTCTGCGCTATGTAAGGTGTGCATTTATTCTTGATAAGTGCACTTGTGTCATTTTCAGAGTGCAAAATATGTAAATACAAGAGTTACATTTCTTAGATATGGCACTGATTAAATAAATAAAAAAAAAAAAATGGACGTAAACTGCAAAACAAATTGAAGATTTTATCCTGTGGCCTAGACAAATGAGAAAAGGGGTTTACAGAAAGGAAGGATAAGTGACTCAAGCAGTTCACAGAAACCTTTAAAAAGCATGTACATTAAAAACAAAACCATTGAAAAAGGAGGTTCTGATTGAGACATATGTTTGTGAAGAACATTTCATACCATTTTCTGTTCCTGTGTCATCACTCTTGTGGAAGCATGCAGAGACTAACCAGGAAACGATACATGAAAGCATACAGAATAGGTGAAACTACAGGACAGTTAAAGTACAAGCCCTTCAAATGACTGCAAACACACTCCCTAGCATTGGTGCACTATGGGATATGGGCCCGACAGCCTTTCCCCTGGGGGACTTCCTGAATGCTTTGTATGAATTATTAATACAAACCAGCTATCCCCTAGTCGGCCTGAATACTGGAGATTCACAACCTGAACTAGTGGGCACAGCTGTCAACAGATACGGCGCTCATAGAGGATGTAAGTGAGCTGTAATTAAGGATGATGAAAATGCCAAGTTCTGGAAACAAAGAGGCAATGGGGAACCATGAGAAACGTGGAGCTCTGTTTCATCAGACAGTGAGGGCAAGATGCCAGAAGCATATTCTGGCACAGCTACCCAGTACAGGAGAAAACGTGAATGTGAGACTAAGCGACACTACTTCACACAGAATTCCAGTGGAGGATTTTTTTTTTCCCCTCCATGCTTTCACTAATGAATGCAGACAGCCATTAAGTTTCTAAACTCATAGAAGCTTAAGAAGTATTTTGACTTGGAGCTCCTGGTATTGTCCCGTCCTGCTCACGTTCAGTCTTAGTGTGCAATTCTCCCATCACTTAGAGTTCCAACCACATCTACAACTGCATCTAGAATTCCAAATGCAGGTTCTATGATGCTGAGCTATTAATGGTATAAAGTCTATAATACATTAGAATTTGTATTTTAAATAACAATCCTATAAATACACTACCTCTACACTGACCATGAGCACCCCACAAGCCTTGCAGTTTTTGGAGCTCTGTCCTAGTCATCTGACCATAAAGATTTGGCACTTAAAGTTACTCGTGTCTTTACCACCGCTCATGTTTTTCTGCATTTAAAATTGTGACAATGAGTATTAAAGATTAGCTAATCTCTACTATATCCCAGACCTTGGCGACTGTATTGTTACAAGACAGCCGATGTTATTCACATCATAAGGAGATGGTCGTAATGTTTTGGCTCGGTGTGCATTATGTAAAAACAGTTCTTTTTCGATTATAAAATACTTTGAAGCATGTAATTGGGTGGTAATATACATTCATGCTTAATTACAGAATGATGACTCGCTGATTCAGAAAGAGTTTGCCTCAGAGATGCTAATCCTACTTGCATAGTCATGACGTTCTGCCACGGACATCAGTTAAATCGTTCCAATCACGCTGCTAGTTGCTGGTCCCAGCAGACACTCCTCTCCATAGTTCAGATTGTCTTTCTGCATCTGTTCTGACTACGTCTCAGATTCCCTGGCCATCTCCCTAGAGATGTACCCCAGACACAGCTGTATGGAACATTCCTCATCTCCCTCTGCATTAGACACAGAGTCAACACTCCGAGTTGCTCGTTTTGTATAGGCCAAAATCTCAGAATTCTCCGGGAGAGATTTCTGCTTTTGTCATAATGACGACTGAAGATTACTGTCTCAAAGACCAAAGCTTATTGGCATTCTAGCCAGAAAGTCACCCCGATTCAACTTTTCCATTTCTCGTGAAAGTATAAATACCTCCAATTCTGATGTTGTCGGGTTCCTAGAGGTCACCCCTGGCAACTGGATCAACCCTTTCCAATCATATATCCACAGTTTTTCAGTAGTTTACTTTCTGCAAAACACTCTAACTGACCCAACTCTGCCTTTCTCATTTTAACACCAAATTCCTATTTTGCCAATACCAAGTTTAACTGGATCACCTAATTACACTGATGAATAATGTTTCTTTGTGGCACTAAATTCTGTGGAAAATATAAATAATAAAACAGTCACATTAAAAAGCTCTGGCTCTGTGATATTAACCATAAAAATAATTTATTCTTCCACAGTAAAAATGGCTCCAGTAGCATGATAATCTTATAACAACATAATTTATGTCAGCATGTGTATGTGGGACATTCTGCATATTATTGCAAAGCCCCTCCAACCTGTTCCACCCCCCATATGGATGAGAATTTATAAGGTGTGCCCCAACATTCCTCTCATAGTCCAAAAACATACAGCTGAGGTGGCAGGTGGCAAGCAGTCTGAGCAAGGTTTGTGACAGACTGACTTTTCCCTTATTATTACATACAGCAGATGCATGCACTAGTAAGGATACAACATGGAAACACATGTTCAGTATATTTTGTACATTCTTTTTCAATCCTCTGGAGACAAAGAAGAAAGTGGTGTTCTGCTGGATTATGCCAAATGCCCCAGTAAAGAGTTTACTGTTCGTCATCCATGGCCACAGGCTAAACAATAAGATTTGCAGGGATATATTCTATATATACGGTTCTGATGTGCAGGTTGTGTTTTGCAGCGTTCAGCCCACGTGTATCCATACCTCGGATGAACCTGACAGTCTGCGTTCACTTTTTAGACAAGCTGTACAGTAGGTCCCCTGTAATCTCCGCTGCAGTCACAATCCAGCATAATCCTTTTCCTAATTACTCCGTTTCCCAAAATATGAACCAAAATTAAATGGGACTTTCAGCTTTTCCTGTAAATCTGTAGGTTTCAGAGTGTGTCCACACGGACGTAGAAATTATTTTCTCATGGGGAAAAAAAAAAAAAAAAAAAAAATCATATTTAACCTAGACTTCTGCTAATTTAGAATATTAATGCATTATAAAGTTCAAATACATGCATTAAAATTATTTTGGACCTTTTACAGTATTTAAATGCTAACCCCTAAAATAAAGTACAATGACCACACACACAATTATGTGTAGGCAAAACTGTTACATTTATTGTGTTCATGCAGTTATTGAAGCTGCACTTTCGTGCTGCTGACCCTATTCCATACACAGGTGAGGAACAGCTTTATTCAGTCTGTTATCTGTTACCTGTTAGTACATTACACTGCCATGACATCCATTACACTAAACGATTTAATGGCAAATCTGGATTAACTGTCATCTCACTTTCAATCCTGAAATCTTTTTGATGTCGTCATCTTTGTAATATTAAGCCATGCGCTCTTGTACATGTAACGCACCCTAACAACACAAGGGCCCATTTTGCTGAATGTCATTTTAGAATATACAGCAATAATGGTAAAATTAATGTTTGTATACATTTGCCAAAATGCATGCATTAACTTAATAAATTCTGCTTGCAGTTTTTGGTCCAGGAGACAGGAGTCATGATGCCCGTCTGTCATCCATCACTCCCTTTCCTCCCACACCTCAGCTGTGTCTGTTGAAGCCGGAACATTTTGTCTGTCCCTGCACTGCACCGTTTCATGTCCATCCAAAACAAACTTCCCGTGCAGCACCATGTCTTATGTGAGTTATACCCAGCAATCCTCGCTGCAATTCCTTCTGTCCATTCGTAGCTGTAAATGGAGTACAACTCAAAAGTGCTGTTCACCATTGTAGGTTCCTCTCCGATGATCTGGTTTATGTCCAGCACACTCTTTCTTCATAATAATGCTTGCTGGTTTAAAGAAAAAAAAAAGGCTCGGTTTATTCCTATGCCTTCAATAAAGACGACTTCAACCACAGGTCTAGACACAAAGGTGTCTTGACTCACTAATTCTGTCTGCAGTCTGGATTGTGCTTTCATCTTCATAGGCAAGCAGATAGAAAAGAATCTCAGTAGCTCAAATATTCATTCTTGCATCATCTCATGTGTCTGTGCATGCCCTACATAGACTATAAATATTAATTCTATATGACTTACAAGAAACAGTCTATGGTACATAAAAAAGTACTGATTTCCTTCTCACACAGATGTTTTTCAAACCATTTGTCACCTTTGCTACCTTTTTGAAAGTTAACTGCTTACTACCGTATGCCAGAATGTTGTATAAAGGCACACACACGTGCACACACACACGCACACCAATCAAAACAGCTCAAAAAGCTGTTTTGTGAAACTGTACAGTGTCTTGGGGTCAGAATTCAATAATTCTTCTTTTGAAATATGGCATTAGTCACCTTTTCTATTCATCACCATCGTAAGCATCCATTTCAAACAATCTTTCAGAGGTACACAAAATGGACTCAAAATTATATGACAAACCAACAAAAAGATTGCCCCTCTTCTCACAGCATCACGTTTCCTGCAGAATTTTGTTTTCTTTAATCGGTAAATGACATTTCCATACATACAAAGGTCATTACTAAACTTCTCCATTTAGGCCCCAGATTCCCAACCTGCTCCGGCTCATGAACCCATTCTGATTCTTTTTTGTGACCTCAGTTGTTTAAAAAAGTAGATAATTCCTTCCTATTTTAGATATATACATCTATGACAGAACATTTTTGTCTTTTGTCATTGATTTTATTAATATTTCTATTATCTGAAGTGTATATTTACAAAGTATTTTTTCAATGTATTTTTACCCATTTTCTCATGATCCCATTTGCAAATCTGGGGACTCCATGGTTGGGATCCAGTGATTTAGGCTAAACCTACATATGCATTCATTAATCCAAATTATCTTCATCCTTATTCCTTGGAGAAACTCTGTCAAAGTCACTATATACCCTACATAAAAGTAAACTGGATTTCTCCAAATTTTTGGTGTGAGATGGTATTAGGATGGCTCAATTGAGTTAGTTGTTTGTGTTATGTTGTATTTTTTACTTTATTAAAACAAATTTTGTATATGCCTCTGAATTATTTAAGAAAATAGCATTACGACTGGTAGACTGACATGGCGTTGGCTGTTTGGTCTGAATTCGAAATAAACTTGAAAGGGTGAGTCAGAAAGAAAGGAAAGTGTGTTTTGGGATGCATCTGCAAAATATGGAGAAACAATGATCTCCACCATTAAACTAATAAAAAATAAATAAATAAATAAAAATCTCTCACACACACACACGTATTTCATTAAATAAACTATCAGCTAAATGCAAATAATCCACACTTCATTTTGAAAAGGAATCATGTACAGTCAAGTCACTGTTTTGTTGATGTATAGTGGTCAGGGACAGTGCTGTTCCATTGGTTTAGTTGCCAGTGGTTTCATGTTTTTACTTTATCATTAAAACTTGCATCAGCAGACCCTCAGAAATAAAAAGATGTTTTGGGGCATATCTGCAAATTTAGCAGGAATACGGCTAACCAACACACGCGTTTCATTACGTGCAAGTAACGCTGCAAACTCCATTTTCACAAGCTATCATACGGAATCATGTCATCATTTTAAAGGGCTTTTTTTTTTTTTTTATGTACACACCCCAAGTTAAGCGATGCGTTTATTTGACCACTACTTGCTAAGTGTGGACAGGACTGAGGCAGGAATACAAAAAAAAAAAAAAAAAATTTCTACTACAAAAGTATGATTTCTCCAAATTTTCTTCTTGGCAATGCACTAAAAATAAATATTTGCTTTGAATTTGTGTGTAACTTTATTAAATTAAAAGATAGAAGTTGGAAGTTGTCCACTCAGTTACACATGGCTAAATGCAGCAATTTTTATAGTTAGGAAAACTAAACTTTCCTGGACATTGAAAAGTTCTTCTTGAATTGGAAATACAACCAATTAGTGCAGTGTAAATAGAAGATTAGATGTCCGTTTCATTTATTAAAAATGTTTTGGACATGATGTTATATTAACATGCATAGCAGGAGTATGTTAAATTCCTATTTAAATTCATAAGACAGACAGCACAATAAATACGAAAAAAAAGTCACACTGAAGAAATTATCAAAGTACATTTCACTATGGCAACAGTAGAACACAAAATTTAAATGTTTTGACGTACCTTTCTACTTCAGGTTAATAAAAGTATACAGGTACACAAACAAGAGAAGCGTCATTTGTTAGATGATAGCAAAAGCTGTGCAGACGTTTGGAAGAGTTCACACAAGAGAGTGGCCTCAAATGGCTTCAAAGGAGCACAAAAGCACCCCTTTTCACCTAACTCAAAAGCAGGGAAGCACTTGCTACACAATTTCTGTAGTTTTTAAAGAAGCTGTGCCAAAAATATATATTACCACATGTGCTGCCAAGTGGGAGCAAACCTAGTTTATGGGCAAACCAACAAACACGCATTTGGTTTTTTTGCAAGGCTCTACTGAGCTAAGTTGTGGAGGTAGACTGACCTAATGGATCAGAGCATACCCCATTTGTCTGCCTCAGAGAGCTCTTTTTAAGTAGAGGGAAGGCAATGGAGGCTTCAAGAATAGAATCATTTTCTGACAGGACTCGGAACATGTAAAGACCCATCTCACCACTGCTGCGTTATGCTGGCCCAAAGCAATGAGGTCCCTACACCTGAAGATCTAGCCCTAAAAAAGACTATCACTGAATACTTTGAAAAGGAACATTGTGAACAGAAGTCACAATACCACTCTTGTGCAGTTATGAGGTGGACCACAACCCGATTGTGACGTGTCCGAGTAAACTTAAGTAGCAAAAACAACAGAAGTCTCAGTGCTAAGATTGCATATTATAGGCAGACGCTGGCCACGTAATCCTAGGCTTCCTGTATTCTTCACGGTCCAATGAAAATAACATAACCTGCACTGTACCATGCATTATTAAAGAACGTCTTCCACATTAACAAAAACACAGCAATTAATTATTTTTTTTCTTACCTGCTACACTTCAAGACTTGTGTCCCGTTTCTCTGTGCATTTATTGAGCTTTCCTGGTAGTACTTTATCAAACTCGTTTCACGTTGCTCACTTGTGTAGCATAATCTGTTACAAACGACAAACGCGTCACTATATAGTTATAGATTTAAAATACTTCCCAGCACATTTTCTAAACAGCTTGTGCAGAGCTCTGTGTACAGGATAATAAAATACAAAACACAATTATAGCTATGCAGGTCAACCATTTGCCATAATCTGTAATAATATACATTTCATAACACCAAAACCATTAAAAAATCCCTGCTATCCGACACTTTTCAGGTTACTAATTGCAGGCCATGCAAATGAGTAAAGCTTGTGAAACTGATAGGAAAGCCATCTGAACTACTAAATGAAAAACACATATAGAACTCCTGGGAGATATCCTACCACCAAATTAAAGTTACCAACAGTTTAACAGCACTGCTGTCTGAACAAAAAGCAGATATCAACACGTACGGCTGCACCTCACCTTCTAACCTCCCGCAAATTCTTTTTTATTGATTGTATACTAATCAAGAGCAAGCCCATTTCACTCCCTGGTTCCTCTGAATTAAACAGGGCCTAATGCCTTCTTTCCCATATTTGATCACGGCCACTCCCACACACCCCAACAAAAGCAGCACTGTCAACAGCGCACAGTAAGGAGGTGTCAGAGAGCTGCACGACCCCAAAAAATCCCTCCCTGAAAGTCGTCCTGATTAGTGCACTCGGAGCCTCCGGGCCAAGCGAGAAAACAGAAGGAGACAACCCGCCTGACAGCGTGTAATTACACACCTGACATCACCACAATCAAGCTTCCACAAAATTAGTGGCGAACGCTAATGTGACAAGCCAATCAGCACAGCAGAGCTGCTCCTCGGGAGTGTGGCGCACCTGGTCCTTCCTGGGAGGACTGACGATCTCACCCGGCACGTTGTAGCGGGTCACTTTTCATACTGCGCAAGAGCCTGTTCTCTTCTGTCTGTCCTGGCTCACAAAGTCACTAACCTTTGTTACATTTGTGCCCCGGTGCATGAATACAGAATCACTGCAGTGTCAGGTAACCTCTCTCACCTGATTCTCACAGTAATAATGAGCCACACCAGACAGTCGGGGCAATTTTATTCCCTGTATTCTGAATGCCAAGCATTGACGTTACTGTATTGTAGTAGATAATGATTATGAAAAAAAGAAAATAGTTCTCCTTTCGCTGGAGGACCCCTTGCACAATCACAAATCACATCGGGTCTCTTGGCTTTTTTCCATTTGTGGAGGTGGAGGAAGTCCCTATGAACACTTAAACATCAAAAGTAGTTATGTTTTTTAATCACATTTTATGGTAAATGTCTCCCTCATGGCTTCTGAGAGATGAACACATGTACAAAGATAAAGGTGCATATAAAACTCATAGATGGCGGGTTGGGCTCTAACCCTTGAAGTCAATTCAAGCACCTGATGCGAGACAGTGCTCTTCGGCTACAGTTTCAGTCCTTTCAGCGATGGAAGGACGACCTTCAGTATGTGAACAGGGGCCAGCCTGCGGCACGCGTGCCCTCCACGCGTCATTTTCTGAGCACAAAGCAGGTCCAGACCAGCCCTGTTCATGGTCAGGGTCCAACAGTGCTGTACTCCACCCACAAACACATCACAACATTGTTTGAGTGAAGATGGTGTAACTTTTTAATTAAAAATCAATTAAACACTGAAAGTATGCAGAACTGTTGTGTTGTAACAGCAGTATTAGGAGTGTGTGGTAACAGTCGGCGTCAGAAGGAGTGCAAGAACGGGAGCAGAGATGGTATTAGGATGGCTCAATTGAGTTAGTTGTTTGTGTTATGTTGTATTTTTTACTTTATTAAAACAAATTTTGTATATGCCTCTGAATTATTTAAGAAAATAGCATTACGACTGGTAGACTGACATGGCGTTGGCTGTTTGGTCTGAATTCGAAATAAACTTGAAAGGGTGAGTCAGAAAGAAAGGAAAGTGTGTTTTGGGATGCATCTGCAAAATATGGAGAAACAATGATCTCCACCATTAAACTAATAAAAAATAAATAAATAAATAAAAATCTCTCACACACACACACGTATTTCATTAAATAAACTATCAGCTAAATGCAAATAATCCACACTTCATTTTGAAAAGGAATCATGTACAGTCAAGTCACTGTTTTGTTGATGTATAGTGGTCAGGGACAGTGCTGTTCCATTGGTTTAGTTGCCAGTGGTTTCATGTTTTTACTTTATCATTAAAACTTGCATCAGCAGACCCTCAGAAATAAAAAGATGTTTTGGGGCATATCTGCAAATTTAGCAGGAATACGGCTAACCAACACACGCGTTTCATTACGTGCAAGTAACGCTGCAAACTCCATTTTCACAAGCTATCATACGGAATCATGTCATCATTTTAAAGGGCTTTTTTTTTTTTTTTATGTACACACCCCAAGTTAAGCGATGCGTTTATTTGACCACTACTTGCTAAGTGTGGACAGGACTGAGGCAGGAATACAAAAAAAAATAAAAAATTTCTACTACAAAAGTATGTATTGCCAAATTCAAAACAAAATAGTTAGCCTATGAATTTAATGATGTAAACACTAATTGTTCCTTGTTCTGTAATAAAATGTAATGTTTAGAGCATTTAGGGTGTGAGAGAGAATTGACCTCTTTGCACTGTGTCTATGGAGTTTACATGTTCTGTCTGTTTGGTCTTACTGTGGGTTCTGACCAAAGACACACAACTTGGGTAGATTCATAATTCATTAGTTACACTAAGCGTGTGTGCCCTGTGATAGGCTGGCAAGGCCTTGTGCCCCACGCTGTCTGGGTTAGGTTCGAGGCCTCCATGGCTCTGTTGAGAAGAAGCAGTTAGAAAATGAATGAAAGTATTGTTAATTGTTCACACTGTATAGCACAGACCATAGTTTAAGGATCTTATCAGTCTAAAATCCATTAACATAATCACATCACTAATTGTTTGATAACACGGTGCATATATTCACACGTGAGGAGACACAATAAGAGTGTTCCAAAATACTTGTAAAACACATTTGCAAAAATGGGTGCCAGGCAAATTAAAACCCCAACATTTCTAGACAAAAATCTCAAATCGCAAATTGCAGATTAAAATTTTCTGTATTGCATTCTTGAATTGTAAAGAAACAATTAATCAGTACAATAAATTAACTTCAGCATATGACCTTCTCATATACGCTAATTATAGCTTTATATGTAAGAACTCTGCTGGGCAGAGTGAGTACGGTGCTTTTCACTCTGAAAAAGAACACAGACTCAGTTCCGGGAGACTCATTTTGCTTTATAATTGTCTCAAAAGGCAGTCATTTACTGATGACTGATGGTTTTAAGGATTATTCCATCTTGTGTTATTCAGACCGATTCCAGTTACCACTGCGTTTTTTTTTTTTTTTTTTTTTTTTTAATATCTTACAGCACACAATTTCTTACTGCTTACATAAGAGTCATTAGCATCTAGTGTGTACCCCTTCACCTCTGAAAGTGGAATTTCCTTTATAAATACCAAGTGAAATTTCATCAACACCAGAGAACACCTTACAGTTTCCAAGTACAGTCTAATAAGATGGGTTTTGGCTCTTGTTTCATATGACAAAAAAGCTTTCCTACTTTTAATGTTTACATTTAACATGCCCCAGTATTGTCAAGCAGAAATAAAACTATGAATCTGTGCTTGAGGATGGACTGACTGATTAACATTTAGTGTCTTTAGTATCAGCTATTTTTTTATGTCACAGTGAATTTAGGTTGTGTGGAACCAGCTTGAAAAGTAAAACTTATATGAATCAATGCTGACAGGTCCAATTAAACTTCCTGCTGATGAAAGTAACATACTGACAAAAGAGACTACTGTGAAAACTACCAGCTGCCAATACATACAGCTTTAAACCACCTGTCTGAATTGGTGTGAAAAATCACAGCTGACAAAATGCAGTAACATCAGCATATTTTGTTTATCAAAAATGTACCATCTACGCTACAATTATCAAATCATTCTAAAGAGGAAAACACTCACAATGCTTAATAAAGCTTTTCTGCACATAGGTCCTATGTATATAGTCAAATTTTTGATTATCATTTTTGTGTAAATTATTTAATCATTATGTAGTGTTGTGCAAGATACATTGTTGAACATGATTTGTAAGCTATTCTAAACAGGGTGTGTGAATACCAACTTTGACCTGTCTACCAAAATCAGCTTTTCAAAGCCTAATGCTAAGATTGTCTCAAACCTAGAACCTTGCAATAGAAAGCAACACAACTCCCTTCCATAAAAAAAACATACAACCCCCTCCTTGACATTTAGTTCAGTCTAAACCTCTTTGAGTCAGGATTTTTGACTAACACTGCAACCACATCAAAGTGCAGGAAGAAAGTTTGCTTTGGCTTTGCTCATCCAAAATTCCACCGTGGATTGACAGAATAATTTCCTTAGCCAAGAACTGCATTAACACGTGACCATGATTTCCATGTCTTTGATTTTCTCTAATAATCAGATGGTACTGACAACCATAAATTCACTTTGCAATGGACCACTGCACAGGTAATGTTGAAAACATGCTGTAAATGGGGGGGGGGGGGGACCCACAAACGGAGCCAACAGTAAGTAGAGAGGCACGGCTACCATCTGTCTCAAAAGAAACAGCAAGGGATAACCCTCAGCTGGATGCCAGCTCCCCAAACAGCTTGATCTCCAGGACTCTCCACATATGTTACTCTGGTGTTCTGCCCCCCTGCCTTCACCTCAGGCCTGCTCCCCCCCACAGTCTTGTGTGAATCTCTGCTCCCATCTTATGCTTTTCACAGAACTGAAAAATGTTATGGCTCACCCCCTAATTTTACCTTTTTAGTGCATTTTTGGCTGTGTTTGTAGTTAGACATTTCCCATCCAAAACTAACATTTCCCCACATCTTCTCTGTGCCAAGTGAGAGCTTCTGGAGAGGGCCTTAGCAACAAACATCTCATTTGGACGATGCCATTTTCTGACTAGATTCAAATCCCTTTCATATACTTTGCTGGAGTGTCAACATTATGTTTCCCCTGAAACAGAACTGGGGGAGGGGGGGCAGAACGATACAGTCCTTCTGTATTCATGGAGGTTTTGTTTCAGGACCCCTTGCAGATACCAAAATTCACAGATGCTCACCACCCTTAAATAAAATTGTATAGTATTTGCATACAACACATCCTCATGCATACTTTAAGTCATAATACCAAATAGAATGTAAAAGTAGTTGTTAAATTGTA
>JABJVR010049101.1:0-22763 GCA_025773905.1 Chitala chitala | reverse complement strand
CCTGGGTGTCCCCTGCCCTGTGCTCTGGGATGGGCTCCAGGCTTCCCTGTGACCCTCACCAGGAATAAGTGGTTAAGGTAATGGATGGAAAGCTCTGCAACTGCAGAGATGGCTTAAGTGTATGGAGATACCAAAATGTCATTAGACTGCAAGACAAAGAAACAATTGTGTTGGCCTGCCTTTATATTTAAAAAGCAAAGATCAGTTGTTTGCAGGAAATAATGTACATATAAGCAATTTATTTCTTTGTGTGAAAAGGCGTTCTTGTTACATTTAGCCATATTCTGCAATGACAGTCAAATATGATGTCATGGTTGTTTCTAGGGGCACAATGGAGTGAACTTTAGATAATTTTGTAAGCATTGAGTGCTTGCAATATATAAAAGTTATTTGGCGTTTTGGAGCTCACAGTTTGTAAAAGATCGAATCAAGCATCAGATCTGATAATAGAGATGACAGACAGAGGTGAATGTCCTCATCTTGTTAACCGTAGCAAATTATATTTAGGCCTGTTTTTTTTTTTATTCCCTTTCTGTGCCAGCGATTCTGTTCCTGTATGTTGTTTGATCATCTGCTGCATCTAAAACCCAGGTTGTGAGGTGGGCAGTTGAAGAAAATCATCTGTTTATGTTTCTTTTTAAATAAAATTACATGAACATGTATACAGTCAGGACCAAGGTTACCATATGGTTAACAAGGCAGCTGCTTAGGGTGTGAGTTTCAATGTGTTATGACCACTCACAGGTGAAGTGAATAACATTATTTCGTAACAATGGCTCATGTGAAGACTTGGGATATATTACATGTTGAATAACAAGTTTAATCCTGTATCTGATATGTGGGATACTTGAGAAATGGGTGACAAGGGCTAAATTATCATGGCCAGGCGACTGGGTCAGAGTATGTCTAAAATAGCTAGGCTTGTGGGTTGGTCTGGATAGTTTAATGAAACCTGAGCACTTGAAGCAGTTTGTTGCATTTTGTGAACCCACTGCAACTGTGCATGGAGACACAACTGTACGTGGCTGACACAAAGAAAAGCCTTGTGCAGACCTTCAGAGCAGGCTTGGTAAGGTGACAGAGCATCTGACAAACAAGGGGAAGTACAGAGGTCACCCATGTGCTATCAGCTTCCCAACAGAGTTCTAGGTGTACACTTCTGCTCCATTTTCACAGAGTTCCAGGCTTTTTTTTTTCTTGCTCTCATGGAAAAGGGTCACATTTCCCATGGCATTCATCAGGACTTCTTTGTCTCTTATGCTGAGACGTTATCCCCTCTGCTGCTACGCCCTCTGTTTTTGGAGACCCTCTAATTGCTGACCATGTTTACAGCATGCATATGTCTGGAAGAGTCGCGAAAACCCTACAGCTGTGACAGTGAAGCATTCAGGGCTCACTATGGGATGAAGGAAGTGGAGAGAAGGAAAGAAAGAACAAAAGCAGCAAATCAGCCATTTCTGTAGCACTGCAATTTGAGGCCAGTGGGAGAGAGGAATGGAGAGGCATTTTATGGTAGAGAAGGGCTGTGCCGCTAATTTTGAGGGCATTGTTTTAACTGTGTATCATTTGTGACAGACGTAATGGCACACCGCTCCATACACCGCATCGCAGAGTCCCTGCAGGGGAGGTCATTGTTTTTGTTGTGTACCAACAAAGTTGAACATCTGCATTATGTGCAGAAAAGACTGTTCGAGTATGCATGGTATTTACACAAGTGAAACTGTTGCTTTGTGAAAGTTTCTTGATGTGAATGGTGTATGTTTAGCAAACATTTATATGGCAAAACACCACTTCAAATAAACTTTAAGGGATGTATTTTATGCTTCCAGGTAGCATGGTTTTGTTTGCCTGGTTTAATTTGAGCATCGAAACACAAGTCTGGTTGGTGAAAACACTTGTTTGTTTGTCTTGTTTTTAATCAAGCAAGCAATTCAGACAGCAGACTAATTGCTCTTAAATTAGGATAAGGAAAATTTTGCAAAATTCCTGCATTATACTGCTGACTGTTTTGCTTTACCTTAGAATGCAACTTGTTTTCTTATCGGTAACGTTTTGAATCTCTCGTTTGCTGAGATGGAGAGTAATTTTTCACGAGCACTAGCAGGTCCTGGAGTGGTAATTGATGAATCCCATCGTTCCTGCTCTTCCAGCATAAATAAAGTAAATCCTGCCCACCACAGTGACATAGTAAAATGTCAAAAAAACATTTGATCAAAATGCATCAGTGGGGTAATGAAGTTTCTAATTTGCCCTGCCATTCCCCGAAGAGCTGCTTGCAGCATGGTTATTGCATTGCAGTTTCTGCCATGCATTAAAATGTATGAGTAGTTAATTTAATGAAACCTCAGCCTCGAGTGATCCAATGCACATAAAGAAAAAATGTGCCCTTTTGATTACTGTCGCTGGCAGCGAGCTGGTGACTGAACGAAAACGGCATAAATAAGGATTTTTTTAGACTGCCACTGCCTAAAGATCAGTTCTAATTAAACAAACTGCAAAGACACTTAATTTGAGACTCATGCATTTAAACCTTTGGAGACCCATGAACATGTAAAAGTAGAGTTCCTGTTAAACATAATCATGTATAACTGTGACTGTGCTGAGCTGTTTCAGGGATCAGATTTACACAACTTCAGCTAGTAGTATTTGCAGGGCAAAACTTGAGTGTCCAGCCAATGTAAGCAATGAAACTGCTTAGATACCAAGTGAACACATCACTATGACAACTGGACCTTGTCCAAAAAAAGCATCCGTACTACTGTAACATAGGCCTTACTGCTGGCATTTTTTTGTAATTTCCCTCAATTAATACATTGACAGTATGCATTTTAGCCAGGTTAATTTAAAATTCTCTGAACGCCAGTGGAAGTAAATCTGTTCAGGCTGTACACAATACCCTTGTACATCCTGCTGGATGGAGAAGTAGAATAATCAGGCAATGAGCAACACTGGGAAAACATGCTGACCCTTCACTTTGGCTAGCTTCCTGTGTGTGTGTTTGTTTGTGTGTGTGTGTGTGTGTGTGTGTGTGTGTGTGTTTGCGTGCGTGCACAGTTTCTTTTTAATTTGAATGGTTGTCTGAAGTCCGTAGAGACACAGATCCCTTGATGATGGAGCATATGCACTTCTTTTGTCTGCAAATAGGCCAATTAAATATGCAAATTAGAAGGATGACTGGAAATTCTGTTTGAATAACTTTAATTTAAAATCCACTCTGCCTGTGACTCAGAGCTGGGAGCCATGTGATAATATATGAATCTGGAGGCTTGAATTTTGTCACAGCATTTAAAAAAATGGAATGGTGTTACCCTAGCAGTATATGAATGTATAAATAAATTTGAGTTGCATATGATAACTGCATAATTAGCCTGTTTTATCATTCTTCATTCTGAACTAAATAATGCCTCTTCGCATTGTAAAAATAAGCGTACTTACACATATATATCCTTGTGTGGTTTATGAAAATGTAAAAGCTGAAATAATCTGACACACCTCCATAAAAACCTACATTGCATAATGTATTTTTCCAGTCTGTATCTGTTTAGAGCATCCGTTTTTTTCCTTTTCAGCCATATATAATACAATTTGTACATGCTCAAGTGTAAACAGACCCCAATCCTAAAAACTTAAGTTTTAGAACACTGAGAGGTGTTTTAGTTCTGTACATGATGATCACAGCATTCTCATCTATATATTACCTTATTCAGTTGTATATAACGTTCATAGTACTCTCATCTGTATATTACATCCATAGTACCTACTACATATTCTGCACTTTACCATATTAACCTATCTTGAGCATACTGTAGCCACTGTATATTCTGCACTTTACCGCACATTGCACTTCTGGTTAGATAGTAAACTGCATTTTGTTGCCCTGTACTTGTTGAAGTTGAATCTAATATAATCTAATATAATATAATCTAATCTAATCTTTAGTATTTTAACCACCACGCCCCCTGCTACCGTGCATTAGTAAGTCTCGGTGGTTGTGATTCCCAGGTGTGGCAGTGTGGGGGTAGCATGGAGGTGCTGCCCTGTGCCCGGGTGGCACACATTGAGCGCACCAAGAAACCGTACAACAACGACATCGACTACTACGCCAAGCGTAACGCTCTGAGGGCGGCCGAGGTGTGGATGGACGAGTACAAGCCGCACGTGTACATGGCCTGGAACATCCCTATCAGTGTGAGTCTCTACAGCTTATGTGATGCAGAAGAAGGCGGCCTCAGCATTCTAACACTACTGCTTATCCCTAAGAAGCATGAAGTACCCAGTTCCATGCAGGAGAAATCCATTACATTCCCTTCCCTCAACCTAATCTTTTTAATTCTTTATTTGTATTGTGAATGTTAGTACAGCTGTTGTTGGTACATCCTGTTTTTTTGGTTTGGTAATTGATGGCTTTACAGTGTTTTAATTCTATTTTGGTAGGCAGTTTAAATTTTAGTGCAAGCAATTCACATGCCTTCTGAAATATTATTACGCCGAAGGAGGGAGGAGTCTGTCTCATTGTTAAAAACAGTTTCTTTTGTTGTATTATCCATGTTAATACATGGTTAAAAAAAAGTTTAACAGCAAAATCAATACCAATGAAGCTGATAGCATGGCTTTAAAAAAATCCATGTGAATTGGGATAAATTACTGTTTACAGTTTGAGGATTGTATAATTATTTTATTTGAACTGAAATTGATTGGTGTTGCTCAGTGATGGTCGCCATGGTAATTTCAACAGAGTCCTGGGGTTGACTTTGGTGACGTCTCAGAAAGGGTAGCTCTGCGGAAGAGACTTGGCTGCCGCAGCTTCCGCTGGTACCTGGAACACGTCTACCCTGAAATGCGCATTTATAATGACACCATCACCTACGGTGAGGTAAAGTATAATGGAACACTGTGTCCTTATTGTCTGTATTTGTAAATGAGAAACTGCAAAATTCATCCAGTGGGAGCTCTCGATATCACCAAGCGTGTAACAGAAGTAAACACAAGAAAACCTTTCATTTCTGCACTCATTTGTAGTGGCAGTACTTCCGGAGACTGCTAAAATTGCATGCGTGCATACACACGTCATTAAATCTGTTACTAAAAAGCAGTTTTTTTGTTCAAAATTAAATGTATTGCTTTGTCACTGCAAAATATGAAAGTGATTAAACCTTAGCATTGCCAATGGCAAATTAAACCATACCAGAAATGCCCTGTTTTCTGTTGCTTGTGCCAGGCATCCCCATTTAAACTGCATCATTTAGACAATTTAAAATATTAGAGTTTGATTATAATTTATAGCCAAATCGCAGAGAGTAAAGCCTGGTTCACATCAATTTCATTGGCTAGGCGCAGTAGAACACAATTGACTGTGTTTTAAGTTCTCTTTTTCCTTTTGTTATGTAAATGTAGCTTCTTTCCCTTGAATCAGGTCTGACAACCACTCAGCAATGACAAATTAGGCAAACCATCTTTTCTCTCTCATGTATGGTACCGACAATAAACAGCGTGGGGGAAAAAACGTCTGTTAAGTAAGGAGCAGTGTCACTTTTTCATTTTTTCCTCCTTCCCGAGTAATTTCCAGAAATACAATTTTTTTTACCATTTTTTTTGCATAATATATACAAAACAAAATGTTGAGGATTAATTTTACAGTGCATTTTTAAATCCTTTCATTTGCCTGAGTGTTAATGTGATGCAAAAATTCTCTGTACTCCCCAAAGAAAAAAAACAGCTTTCAGTTTTGCAATAAAATGGCTGAAATACATTTTGGAGTACAGGTGTTATAACCATCGCTATGATCGTTTTTCCTGACGGATGATTGTGTCCAGTCCTGTCAAGTAAACAGCATGTATTGGCCTGTTACAGATGGCACTCGTTCTGTGGCTGTTGTCAAACTGGTGGCACAGAATAAATTAGCATTTTAGCACAGCACCCTCTTGGCCAAACATATGCAGAACATTTGTGTTGTCCATGCAAGTTTCACAGAACTCCTGTTCCATGTCCCTGAGATGCTTGGTAAGGCGGTGTATGAATGAACATGCTGTACGGTAAATCCTATTGGTCCACAGATTCCTATACCACTGCCAGAGCATGGGTTTGTATTCTGCAGGTGTAGCAGCTTGCACGTCAGTGAATGTGTGTATGTAAGGCACGTTCTGCCTCTAGGTATACACATTTTGGTTAACGTGTCTCAGGTGAGAAACAGCAAGGCCAGTGGATACTGTCTGGACCAAGGTTCCGAAGATGACAACAAGGCCATCTTGTACCCCTGCCATGGGATGTCCTCTCAAGTAAGGACCTTTCTGTCATTCACACTTTTGTGTCCTGGACAAAGAATTTAAATTTACCTCATTAAAACAGTCTCAGAGTGCCAAAGAAAGGCTTACCTGTGCAGGACATTCTAATCCACACTGTATGGTATGTAACTGTCCAGTATGTTTACCTTCAGCTAGTGCTTTTAAAAAATGAATGCTACCTTTACCTCTGTGCCATGAGATGAAACCCTTTCCCAACCAACTTCAGAATTCAGGTTGCTTTTTGCTCCATGTAATACAGTATTTGTAGATTTTAGTAGACTCTGTTGCTTGTTCTGTGGCATAGCATAGCTGTTATCAGAACTCATTTTTATGGTCTTCACATATCAATGTATTGCTGCAAATTAATAGTTTTTTTGGAAAGTCTTTGTAACAAGGAATATAATCCATATTTTTCCTGTCTTCTGCTTCTATATTCAAAAGGACTGAGAGAGGGAGCTCTTTGTCTGGCAAATGAAAAATTCAGAGATGGAGGTTCAGGCACTCAATTTTATTTTAATGAGGAATTATAATGTGGAGAAGAGTGTAATATCGAAGTAGAGTCAGTTGTCTAGTTTGGGACCATGTAATGTGAAAGCACAGTAAGCTGTCTGGTTATAGAATGCGTCCTATAGAATATCCAGGCTGAAATGTTCATCTCTGCAGCATTCCCTCCTGGGATCTGAAAATATCTAAAGTGGAGAAGCAGTTGCTTTGTGGATTGGGCTGCGTGATGATTTTATTAGACGCCCTATGACATTTTGATCTCACGTCCATATCTCTAGCTCGCCCGCTACTCCACTCAAGGCCTTTTGCAGCTGGGTCCACTGGGGTCTACCACCTTCCTCCCGGACACAAAGTGCCTGGTTGACGAGGGTCGGGGCAGGACCCCACTGCTGAAGCGCTGCGATGACGTCACGCGACCTTCCCAGAGGTTCTGGGACTTCACGCAGGTGTGACCTGTATTCTCTTAATTTAGTGATTCACCAGGGCGAAAATAATGTCGTAAATTTGATGCCCGCAATTACTTGTGCAACACCTTTATGTGTTCTTACTAGGTTCAGCACACAAAAGAGGGGAAAAAGGGTCTATCAGAAATGTTTAATGAGGAATCATTACGGCGGTCTCTGCTTTCCTTACCACTAACCTTGAAAGTCAAAGTCCTCATTCTGTATGTAATGGAGTTATACTGGCCTGTCTCCATTACTGATTACCTGCAGATTTCTGGGAGCAGTTGGCTGAAAGTTTATTTTTAACAGTGTTCACACACTGAACATTTGATTGATTAGTTGTGTTTTTTTTCCCAACACAGAATGGACCAATCATCAGTCGGGACACAGGCAGGTGTCTGGAGGTGGAAATGTCTAAAGAGGCCAACTTTGGCCTGAGGCTGGTGGTACAGAGGTGTTCAGGACAGAAGTGGACAATACGCAACTGGATAAAGCACCCTCGACACTAGAGGGCGCTGACGGGCCAGGCCACACAGAGAGTGAACCCAGTGGCTGTAGTAAGGCTGCTGTCCTTGCTGGAGACATCCTGAGACCACAGCCTCCCGTGTCATTTCTGCATATTAATCCCACCGCAGCACGTCTTAAACTGTTGAAACAAACGAGTCCTCTGCGAATTTCCTGGGACCTAACAGATGTTCCCTCGCAGCAAATAAGCCGCAAAGCTGGATGCGACTCACTTTCCACATTCCCAAAAGGCCCCTTTAATCTCAGACTGCGGAAGATCGCCGCTGTTCAGCCTGTGGGCCAGACACATTCTGTTCTGGTGAAGAAATAGTCCGTGTAATCCACTCGGTGGGACGTTTGAAGAGCAAGAGGATGAACATAAAAGGAGGGGGAAAAAGCGCCATCTCACTGTACAGTCACATCGCGAGCTGAGGCTGGAGAGCAGTGTGAGCACATCATGCATTGACCCAACCCTACTGTCCTCACCTTAACTGCAACAATCTTATTCTGTTTAACCCAAAAGACTTGCACAGACCTAAATGTTTTTTTTTCCATGTGCCTTTTGCCATTGTCTTGCTTTGTCAGGCTTATAAACTCCATAAGCATGCCCTTGGACTAGAGAAGAAAAGGAAATTTGGCACAATGGTAATATGTAAATACAGTACATGAGAACAGGCTGCGATTATCACAATAAAAATAGTTTTCCCCTGAGGAGCCTCCATTTTCGTGTGGAAGTTACACAGTGCCTTCCGAGTGGCAATCTGCGAAAAACTGTATTCTTCACCTGCTATACAAATTGCAACCTCTCCTTCCTATTGTTTAGTTTCTGTATTTATTTACACGTGTATTTGAATTATTTGAACATTGAAAGTAATTTATTAAATGTAAAATTTGGGCTTTTATTTTTCTGGATATACTGAACTTTGGCTTTCGCTTTGCTGAATGACCCACCACACTGACTTGCTGGGACAGATTTCTGTGCCAAAACAAACCTTGCCTTTGCAGAGTTTTTTTTTTTTTTGTCTGCTGTGGCCTCATCCATGACACCTTATGTAGTTATTGCTGCGAAACACAAATTACTTGTGAAGTTTTTTGTAATGTTACTAAATGTTATTAGCTGCAGAAATACCATATCCTGTGTGTTCAAGTGAGTAACGCTTTTGGCTGCCTAGGCTGTCTGTCAGACACAACCCAGCTGATTGACACTAAGCACCGCCTATGACATTACCAGGCCAATAAAGCAGTAGTTGTAATTTGCATAACTGAACAGTTCACAGGCCTGAGAGTCGCGCACTTGGCCTTCTAGGTATTTCTGTGCTATTTTTGACTCTGCCTTTAGTGTCTGTTTTTTGTTTAGTGCATCTGATGGAGAATAAGATCGAGTATAGCCTGGAGCGTGTGCTTCCTTTAATAAACCTATGGCCGTCACTTGCACCTGAAGTACCTAAAGGCCTGGTTTCAGTTGCTTTCCAGATGGCTGAACTCAAGAGATTTCTGAGCGGCCTTGCCACTCTACCGCTGACATTTACTTCTGATTGTTTCGGTCTTTCGGTTCCCAATGGGACTACAGTCATGCTGAAAAGTCTCTGAAAAACTGAGCGGAAATTGAATGAATATTACTAGTGTAATTTTGTATGTCTTAAGTATGTATGGAAGGTGGGTACAGGGCTAACTGATTTTTTTTTCAGGGCTGGTTACTGTGTGCCATCATTTCATTATCTAGCTGTTAAATCTTTCATTGCAGCAGGAAACTGCATAGCTGCTCACCTTGCCTGACATTTCTGATGCCAAATGCAATGCTTTCTGTAATACCTTCAAGAATCAGACCACGGGGAATGCCAGCTGTGCACTCCTGGGTGTAACACCATTGATTTGCTTTGCTTGTTGGGATGGGATTATGAAGTGAGCATAGTTGTCAGCAGGAAGAGTTTGATTAAGAGAGCATGTTCATGCTGTAATAATGACATAAACAGATTACATAACAGGAAAGTGTGGTGCTCAGACTGATATACTGCAAGAGGCTGGTCTGGTCTGATACACTCTCGTCTACTCTTTCAGCCCGTCAACTGAGCCAGTTTACAAATAGAAGCAGCGCTGCTGAACTTTGATTTTATTGGCATTTTCTGAGAATTGTAAGGGGAATTGCCTGTTTTAGGCAACAGAGCTCCCAAATGCACTATAGCATGTGGAGAGAAGGACAGTAAACACAGACATTTATCATGCAGGTCAGACATGTGGTGCTATCTCAGCAGTGAAGGGAGGGGTGGGGGAGGTGAGATAAGGTTATAGGATTGTCCTCGTAGTTCTACCTCATCAGCAAAACCAACGGAGCTTCATGTTGCTGCTCATGTAACAGATAGTCCTGAAGTGGGAGACATTCTCTAGTAAAGTACACAAAGCATTTAAAATGAAAATATATGCTTTGTATTCTCAGAACTTCTTAATTTTGCATTAAAAATATTCTGCATTGCCGAGTCTGACATGAAATCTCTCCTCCCAAAGTGGTCAGTTTAACAACAAACATAAGCAGAGAAAGAAAATTACTCAAAAGTGGAGCACTTAATGTACTTTGATTGTCCGCTGAAATCGGGAGGAATGCCACGTTCTCCCTGAAAGCTTGCCTCGGAAAATATGTTGCTGTGAAAACACCAAGGGGGACAAATGTTGCCGTGTGTGAAATCAGCACAGAGCCCATTTAGATAAACAGAGATGCACTTGCTAGCGGCTGGTCTTATCTCGTGTGAGAAATACAGATTGTTGGCTTGGGCTCCCAAAAACCAAGATGTGCCACAAAGATGCCGCGAACAGGATGAGAAAGTGAACAGCACTAATAACAGGGCAGCCAAGAGATAAGAGACCAACAGTAATAATTTGGTAGTCATCTGATGCCACATAAACAGATCACAGATTTGTGGTTTGGTGTGTTTTAACCTAAAGATGAAGTCTAATGCATTTTCACACAGGACCGGACCCAAACAGACTCAACATTAAAGTCCAGTCATGTGGACCAAACTCAGTTATCTCAAATTCTGCCACTGGTCTACAATTGTATTTGTTGTGTGAAGCTAAGTCACTTGCATGGAGCCTTATCACACAGACCCGAATCTCAGACACAGACCCTTGTAAAGTTTTTTCCTCTAATCTGCCTTTTATTCTTGGCGGAAGATAGTGGTGTGATGAACTTAATATGTCTGAGAAGAGGTGAGAGCTTTTTAAAAATATTTTTAATAGTGATACTGCACAGAACATTAATTACTTTATGATAATTGCCTCTCATCAGCTGGCATTAGTTTCACTACAGAAACACCAGTTTATATATCTGTATTTGACCCAGCAGCCATCAGTTTGTGTGTCTTCGTCCTGGAAACGCTAGTGATCAGTGAGTGTTTGCTTTGCTGGACCCTACCTTTGTTTACACCACCCATAACACTCTTGAATAGCTTATTTGGCTTGGAATTCATGTACATAAATTGTAAAGATCATAAAAAATAAAAAAAGCAGCCAGTTATGTTCTAGACCTTGACTGTAATGCATTATGAGCTGGTTAAAGATTGCATTACAATGTGTGCGGTTCATCTCACAAAGTGATGTGCCGCTCCCTCGATCATGACTACAGAGTGAATTGTGCTTAAAACTCAATAAAACTGAAGCTGAGTGCTTTTCTCATTATTCACACACATGTCCCAGAGCACTTTTCAGGCCCCTAATCTGCCGGGACTCGGGAGCTTTACCTCTCGTGGCTGTTCGCACACAAGACAAGAAATGCAGTCAGACGTAACCTTTTAAACTCCCCATTAAATTTTAATGGCGCACAAATGCACTTATTAAAATCCAGCTAAAATCCAGCAGTCACTCTCACGTCAATAAAACCTACAACGAAGTGGCTTCTGTTTTTCTCTTACCGCTGGCTCATAAACCGCCATCCATCTACATTCAAAGAAACACGTTTCCCAGGTTACAACAGCAAGAACAAAGATGTATCAGTGGTAATCATGTTTACAGTTTTAAAAGCAGTGCTGCTTTTTTCTACTGCTGTCAAAAACCTCATAAATGTGATTCTCACAAGTTTGCTTTTATCAAGTACAAAAATAACAACGTGCTGATCTGATTTACAGCTGTTACTTTTTTCTAAAAGGTACTAGAACAATTTTCTCAGATTTGAACCAGCAATATCTGAAGCAAGACTATACCTTTGGGTACGGATGGTAGCGACATGTCCCTATCAATATTGTAAGATTACCAAATTGTCCCAAACATTTTTTTTTTTTGCAAGGTCCAATCGTTTTGTGTGGGGGCCAATTTGGCCCCTACCAATGTTGAAACCAAACCTATGGCCTTGCTTTTATTTTCCCTTTCTTGACGGCTTCAGAAACACATGATATTGGTCATGTAGAATCAGACTAAGGGCTGTTTACCCGTGATTAACCGATTACCCTGCGTCACATCACCGTGCGCAGGGAACGTGCTGCTCATGGCTCTTTGAATTTCCAAGTCTATATAAACAGCAGGCCAGAGAGAGGGAAATAACTGATAAATGGCACATTACCCAAAATCAATTTTCTCCTGAATCTGGGAGTTTCAGTGAAAAATCATAACTACCTTGAACAAGCTGGAAGGCATAAAATAAGGTTCCAGTTTTACAATTCCTCAGAAAAAGAAGAAAATAATAATAATAATAATACAATTCTCACAATAAGAAACAAATAAATGACAGTTGTTCTAGATTCACTGTCAAGTCTATATGAAAATTTGTTTTTCTTTCTCTTTCTTACAATTTGCAGGTTTTTAAAGTGCGGATTAGTTGTTTTTTCATACTGTTTTGCATAACAAACACAGACAAACATGTGTAATGAATAATCTGTCCATGTTATTGTCTAACACAGTTCAGGTTTAGCACCTGGCTTAACACTACCTTTCCTTTTTGTATTTCAGACCTGTAGTCTTTTTCTTTTCGGTTACAAATCAAGGGTTTCCACCCCCACCAAGCATTCTTGTGTTTCCCAAACCTGAATGGATTTCCACAGTCTCTTTACAAGACGTGTGATGGTATCAAACTGGTTAATTAAACATTTAATTTGGTTAGTGTTTCCCCCTGGCCATGCCTACTCCGTTTGCCAGTGATGGATGTATTATACACGTGTAGTGAGTAATGTGAACGAGACAAGATGTAATTATGCAGCACACCATGGCACAGAGCAGTAATCTTAAGTAATCACAGCAGGTGTATCAGCAGGCGTCAGAGAAGTTAAGAAGTCATTTTTGTGATTGAATGGTCACTGTTTCGGATCAAATTAATTTGAAGTTTATTTATCACTGAAAAACAATGCAATGCACAACACTAAATGGAGGCAATGAAATAAATGTCTGTTATGCAAATTTATCATTAAAAGTTATAAAAGAAAAAAAGAAAGTGACAGCACAAGAAGAATGAATAACATAATAAATCAAACTGAAAGATAATGCTATACATTATATCCAAATAGTACAGTATGTAGTATGACTGCTGCATCTCTGGTGTCCATGACTTGAATTTAATGACAATGGTTAATGTGAAATGGTGATGGTGGCTTGACTTGTACAGGTGAGATCAGAGTGAAATTTTGCCAATATCATTTGTGCTAATGCTGTGCTGAGAGGCTAGGGGCTCCTGGAACCCAAAGCGAGCCAGAACTGCCCATGGGCGGGGGGAAACGGCAAATGAGAGCCATGTAAAAACCATGGGGAGAGTGCATGTTGGCCGCATTTACTTTAATCCTCCACAGCCGAGTGAAAGCTTCTGCAGGAGGACGTCCGGTCGCTGCTAAGCTCACGTACATGCAGCGGAGCCCAGATCACATCGTCTTCCTCCAGTCGACGAGAGAGGATTACGTCTGAGGGAGCCCCGGGGACTGAGATTCAATTCTGCACACAGCTTGGGGGCTCGGCTATTAAATCCTGACAACTTAAAGGGGCCTCGTGTTCTGCGAACACAAGGATACCCCACCCCTGTTGTTCCTCTTGAAGATGCTGGTTTAAATCCTTGATATTTACAGTACATCCAAAGGAAAAGCCTATAATTACACAGATGCACCGCCATGTCTGCGGAGTGTAAGGCACGAGTCAAGAAGGTGCATCTAGGTGTGTCTGTGTTTGACTGAGAAATGGTGAGTACAGGTATTAGCCCCCACCTCCATGTTTGTGGTAAAAGACCCAGTGCTGCAGGAAAACTAGCTGAGGACCGTCTCATTGGTCCACAAGGATCCAAAACAATATGCTCATATCCATGTCTTTACTTTTGTAGATGTTTTTAATGACTAGGAATACTTCATCCTGTTTCTGTTCCTAGTTCCATATATAAATGCATCTGGACCCATTTTAATACAAAGTACCAGTTAAAGCATAACATTTGTCCTTTCTCCTATCAACATCTCAAGGCCAAAATTTAATTACACAACTGGAGATCTAATGAGTTCCATATACAATAATACTTTTATTAGAATTATATACCATAATTTGTCAAAACGTAGATATTTATGCTGTCACTAAAAATGCAGCACACTTAGAAATATGTTCCAATAGTTTTTAATGCTAAGTCACCCCATCATCTTAGAACAAAGCTGTAGTAAAGCAAAGAAAACAAAAACATTCTTCTGTCTATAATGGCATATAAATCACAGTAAAAATGCATTTATTGTAGTTTTAACTGGGCAACCAAAAACATAAAAATCTGTTCAAAAACTGTGAACTAAAGACTAAAATACATTATAACACTATAGTAGAATTTCATTTTAAAAAACTACTAACGGCAATACTGACCGAGACAATTTTAAAATGATTTTCCTTTACATGCACAATAAATGACAAAAGGTGACATAATGAAAATTTCTCTTTTCAATTTTCCTGTAAAGCATGTTAACATGGCTTAATTTCAGTGTTGGGATAGGGTACACTGAATGAATAGAAAAGACAAGCAACATTTTAATAAGTACTTGCCTAAATAATTAAGCTAATGAATAGAAGTCTTTAATTGATTCAAATTAAACAACAACAAAACACATAAAGGCTTATATAAAGCAACATAAATAAATTAATTCAACTTCAAAAATGCCCTATACTGCCAGACAGGTTTTAAAAAAGACATTCACCAATAACAGAACAATCCACCAGAAATTAATAATAAACTGCCTGCAAGCACTAATTTTTGATAATTAGAGTTAATTGTTGGCTAGGGTGTGTCTACCAATCTACTATGCTTTAAATGATTGCTGAGGGCATCTGCGTTGTCAAGTGTCTCTTTAAAATGTTTTACACCTGTTTCACCAAAGGAATAAAAGGTTGCAGTGGTCTTTCTAACATCTAAAAATATGTACTTCTGTGGCAAGTTCGATTACACTTTCTCTTAGTGATGGGAGTGCATCATTACTGTGCCTTATCTGGGCTTAAAACAACATGTTCACTCAAAGGTCGAAAATGCATCGCTATCGATTTCTACCCTGCGATAAGGCTGTCCGCACTGAGGGGAGATTGAGCAGCCGCACACAAGAAATCTGACAGTGTTGTTTTAATGTTGAGAGTGTTATTTTAATCCTGAAAATGCTTATTTGGGTCTAGGCTCACTCAGTGTGCACCCAAACAAACACTCGTGGTGTTAAATTACACCATTCTGCAAATAAAAACTTTGCGAGTTGTTTTCAAATTATGTGATTCTAACAGATTTTTGTGTGCTCTTTCAGAGTCTGTTACACACATTTTTAAACAATTGGCATAGCACATTAGGCCTAATACACTAAATTTTACTTGTGTATAGTATACATAGTATTAACATATTGTCATTTAGTTATGCTGTCCATTAGTCAAGAAATTTTGAAACTGTCTCTTCTTGGACTTTTGTGTCGAGCTGTTGGGTTGTGTCCCCTAAGGCTCCAACAATAATCTGCCGTCATAAACCAGTTCCATTGTCTTTGATATCTGCGCTCCATTTCACTAATGTCCTGATGGAATCTAAGTTCTTTGGAGGTAGCCTTGGAGCTTTTACCAAGGTTTTCATAAGCCCGTGTTTTATGTGTAGCTGTGGAAGGAGAATTTTCTTCTGGTCTACAAGTGGCATATACTTCACACTGTCTTTACCTGGAACAAAGTCTGTATATGAAGGCCAGTCTTTGTTGACGTAGTGCAGAGCATCAAATTCAGTTTGTGAGAAGGGTTTTGGCAAATTATCTTGTTCAGCTCTGTATTCTGTATCAAAATTATCCTCAGACTGGCAGCTTAGTGCAGGGCTTGGACGATTTGCAGGTGGCGATGGAACTGGAACATCATTGGAGTGAGGAACTGGAAGGATATCAAATGGAATGCTTGAGGGAAACAATCTTGTGCCTGTTCTTGCTGAAGCCGTGGACATTTGTCACACAAAAATAACAGTCATTGAAATGATTAGACAGCTCTCGTCAAACCACTGGAATGCCATTATGCCACAGCCTCAAATTTTCAACACATGATTTCCAAACTATATGTGGTGCCCAAGTCTTATTTTGGTCACCTAACTTACATCCAAAGTAGACAAAGTAAGATTGCTTGACAAATGTTGTAACTGAAGTCTTCTGATCAGTTGTTGTAAAACGCTCGCATATATAAGAGAAGATATTTGGAGATTTCTTAAATTCTCAAGCAATCATACTTGTATGTTTGCTTGTTAGACAATATATAAGCAAAAGCATATTAATTTATGCACACTATAATATACTGGTACCCTTTTCACGAACGCCGGAATGGAATTAGTTTGTAAACCAGGGTACCACTGTATATCAAAAAAATTATTAAAATGAAATGCTGAAATCTAAATTTAAATATTATGTGTCAAACGTAAGAAATAGAATTCGGTTTAGTAAATGCAGCATGTTTCTACTAAACCTGACAAGATAGTTTGGTTCTAAGTATATCAAAAATAACAACTCGCAAGGTACATCTGAAAAATATCTAAATTGCTTAAAGAACTAAAATATGCAAGGTGGTATTAACGCTGTCAGCTTTGCTGTGCAGTACCAGCCCCATCTGCCAGCTTGCAGTGTATTGATAACTCACTGCTCATGAGTCCAATGTGATGCTATAGGACCTCAGATGAATTCTTTAGGTAGCCTGTTGGGTTTCATCTCCCACTCACCCATTTTTGGTATTGTGGTTTGCTCTCAGTTGCCTCCCAGGTAACCTGCTTCTCATTGGGGGGTCTCAACTCATAGCCAAAAGATCCCAGATGGAGGAGGTATCCAGCCGAGTTTCCCTCCCACTGGTTCCGGCTCTCCTCTGAGATGGACCCAGATGTGGTGGGCTTTTCAAATGACTGAAGCTGTGTACAGACTGGTTGCATAAGATACTTGTTACTGTACATTGTCTTGAAGCTCTGAGAATTTAATTTACATAATTCACTGTTTTAGTAAAATTGTACATTTTGGTATAAAACAAAAGGAATGTGTTCCTTGTTAGTATTAAACCATAGTCATGTATGTGCTGTTGAGCAATAAGAAATGTTAAACACATTGTGACTAACAGGAAAAAGTCAAGTCACTGCCAAAATTCCTAATGACTACAATAGAAAAACTCCATTCAAATCAAATTTCAAAAATTGGATTTGATTTGTTATATTATGGACAAAATCTTAGTTTATTTACATATTTCTTGAAAGGTCTTTTCAATATGCTAAACAAACAACTGACTTTGTATTGAACTTGTCCCTGGAAATTGCAAGCTTACTCTAGTCACTGAACTGTAACGCTTAATTAAATCCATCTTATTTGGATTTTACATCTTTAATGCCTCATTCCCAGTGGGTCAATTGGTTAATTAATCTCCTAATGACAACACAACAAGGCCAATTCCACAGAATTTCAATTCAGTAGTCACAAAAATTGTGTCACCAGAAAAAAAGTCAGTTCATGCTGAGGTTTAACTTGCTTCCTCTGCCAAGAATCTATCATTTAGTTGAATTTTATTTGCTTATTTTTACCTTAATTTTCTCTTCCCTTCACTTGAAGATGCCTACCATTAATGCAACCAGCAAGCAAATCATGCTAAAGTTAACCATCTGCACGAAATGGATTCTTCAAATTCTTTTTTAGTTATTTTAATTCCCAGCATACAACTTGAGAAAACCCTAAGTGCTTATTCGGCATCGTTGTTGATGCAAAATAAATCTGTTTTAGACTTCTGAATTTATAGGTCAGAAGGCACTGATTTACAATACAAGCAAGCTTGCTCTGCACAGAAACAGTAATGTATGAACTGTTTCTGAATCTTGTGCTACAATGAACTCTAAAAATCTGCCTTTCACAGTGTCATTCAAGCCAGTTTCAAGGAACTGGGTAAATAGCAAATATGAATTTATGTTTTTTAATTTGAAGAAAATAAAATGCCCAATTCCATGTTTATATCACATTTAGGATGAAGCAAAAGCAATAAAACAACATTGTAAATACATGTTATATAAAAAACGGATCCTAGATTTCAATCCATATGTAATTGTTTGAATGTGGACATGACATTAAATTTTCTACTGTGAACATTTGCACAGTACTACACTGCAGTACTCCAAGTATGGACAGACACATGGTGAAGAGGATTAACCATAATGTCCTCTTGTTGTTCATTTATTACCTCTTCTCAGTTCCACATTCATTATTAGACAGAGTTTGTATATATTTAACAGGTGGTGTGGTGGTTAGCACTGTTGCCTTGCACTTCCAGGCCTGGGGTTTGATTCCTGCCTTGGGTGTGTGTGTGGGGAACTTGCATGTTCTCTGTGTGCTTCGTGAGTTTTTTTCCAGTTTCCTCCCACAGTCCAAAGACATGCAGGTTGGGTTGATTGGTGTTTCCAAATTGCCCATAGTGTGTGTGTGTGTGTGTGTGTGTGTGTGCCCTGTGGTGGGCTGACACCCCACCCTGGGTGTCCCCTGCCCTGTGTGTCCTGGGATGGGCTCCATGCTTCCCGTAACCCTTAACAGGATGAAGTGGTATAAAAGTGGCTGTAAATATTTAACTGGGATTTCACCACTTTTTTCTTCAGTTACTGTTTATAAGTATTCCCTTAATGGATTACCAATAGCCTTGAATGTTTGAGATTCTTGTAATTTGTATTCAGTTCTGTTATTTGGTGTTTGCCTTGTGAGGTGTTACTTTCTGCAGTGTTTGTTTAGATTGGTTCTTAATGATAAGTTGAGGATTTCATTCTTGTTTTTCATTCTTGTGTGATTTCCCATAATTTGTGATGTGCAGCGAGACTGTGATGCTTTGTTTTCAATGGAAGGATGATAAGACCTTAACAGGCAGCATATCGCTTGTCTTCCTGTAGTTCTTCTGGCTGTTGTTGTCAGTGTCGGGGAGTGACTTCATCCAAGATGCCAAATTTTAGTTATGTAATCAAGTCTATGAGGTAGTCTGTACTGCAGTAAACCTGTAACAGGACTATCACTTCTCTGTTGCACTTCAGGTAACTGTGTATCAGGTACAATTCAGAACAGCTAAGAAACCCTTCAGATTAATTGCGGTGTTTCTACAAATATTCACTTTTCCAGGCCATATGTATCCCATTGGTATTTAACCAGCAAGATAATCCATTACTCTATTCTCATGGTCTGTCCATGTTGAGAGAGCAATTGCCATGAATGTGGGAATGAAAGGATAAAAGGTGGAAGGGTGTTAAACATGGGTAAGGGGATAGTCTTGGCAGGGAGCAATGACATAATTCCATGTTGCAGGAGTCTCTTATGGGATTTAACCAAACATCTGTGTGCCTCCCTTGTTGAAATAAAAAAACATCTCAGTCAATGTCTCAGATGTAAATGTTATTTCTCAGCACATATTTTTCAGGTCATTTATGAGGGAAAAACCAGATGAGAGTGAGTGAAAGCCACACACACACGTGTGTGGCGCAGCTATCTTGGTAATCTGGGCCACTAACACAAATAACCCAAAAATTCTTCCTTCTTTTTCCTGAGAAGAAATATCATTAGCATACCTGAGCATGAGGAGGCTGATGAATCCTGACACCTAACTGGCAGAACAGGGTGTGGCTTTGCAAGTGGGCTGTCACTTAAGGTTGGTTAAATTAATAACAACGTCAAGGGTTAGGCACCTCTGCCATGCTAATATTTTACTGCTTAGTTCAGGTAATTACATGGATAACTTTAAGTGAAAGTGAGTTGTTGAAGAAAATTTGTTTGAAAAGCAGTAGGTGTGACTAATGTCTGGAGAAGGTGAACTCGGGTTATGGCCATGCAGACACACATATGGAATATTTGTTAAAAGGTCAATGGTGACCATCAGACTTCATTACAAGGCTTGTACTGAGTGTCGGGTGAAGAGGCCATTGAAAAATAAAGAGTAGCCAGCTGGCTTGTCTCTCTGCTGATCAAAGAGTTAGTCTAGAAAATCCCTCTTCCTGACTCCTGTCAGTCCACCTGGGAAAATTACTGACAGGGGCAATCCTGCTCATTATCTGAGTTGTAAAGCCATGCCAAAACATACTTCAGGGTTTTGGATTTATGTGTGAGTTTACTCATTTACATTGAGTTGTCCTCGAGTTAAGATGCAGTAAAAGTGTCTTTTACTTGTCTGTGTGCTGCTGAATGATGTATTTCATAATTTCATTTCATAGTTTCCCTTTTTACCAAGTCAGCATTAGGTTACTATTACAGTTCATAAGTAAAAAAAAACGTATTGCTTAAATAAATGGAAATGTATGTAATTTTGCTGGTTAAATACAATTTCTATTTTCAGGGGGAAAGTATTGTTTTATTTTTCCAAAACGTTTTTTTTTCCACCTTAGTCCTTTTACTGGGAATGAATGAAAAAAATACATTCTCGTATACGGTACTAAGTACACATGACATAGCAGCAGTAGATTTTAAAAAGATGGCCCTGTTTCCTCAATACTAGCACCATCATTTTTGCTATTGTTTCACGGTATTGCAGGATATATTTCTGACAGCGCATGCGTATACATTTCCACAGTTTTGTATTTGCGCGCGCCCGTCAAGCGAAAACAGTTCAGCTGTGCCGTAACACATACGTGGCTGCATTCGACCATCACCGTTCGGTAAATTTCACTGTCTGTCGCCTGCGCGATACGTTAAAGAAACGAAAATAACTGAAGTTTCGTCGACGCCAAGAGCTTTATCGCTTTCCAGCAGCTTGTGTTGTCACCAGCTGTCCGGCTTATATCGACTCCTCCAGCTGTGGAGTCTCACGTGTCCTGAGTTAAGTGGAAGCAAAACGGGAGGAAATTTAACATTAGTTCAGTACTAGTGCCGTCTCTCATTCACCGACAAGTTATTGGCTGCCTCCACCCGCGACTACTACATTTGAATCTTTTGCATTATTCATATTTCTAACAGAGCCTTTCTTGCAATTTTGAGAGGTGTAACGACTGTTGACAGATAAAACGAACAATTTAATTTAGTGGAAAAATGTAATCCGGGGATAATTTCTTTGGACGGGGTTGAACAGCAGGACCTGTGATTATTTTTATACTCCAGTAAGCTTTCGCTGATTAACATGAGTAATGCATTATACACGCGCACCCTCTTGCTGTCACATACTCCTGTATTTGTGGGGAAATGAATTCATCTTGCTGTGACCATTTGGATTTGAAGACTGCAATGATTGTTTAGCTGCAATTGTGTCTGAAATGCACTAAGACTTTATTGTTACTCTGATAACAATATCTACCACTTTACACCCAATTTTCATCTATGCAGACAGATTCTTACTGGACAGCCCAGGTCAAACTCATTCTTAACGGCATAACACTGAAATGTGACTGACCTATTTGGTATTTGCTCCCAGTTTGTACACATGACCATTAAAATCTTTTGATAACCTAGAATATAAATTATTGGACTGACAGGGACTGTAGATAACATTTTAAATATTTTTTAATTATCTTTTTGATGCTTTGACATGAAACAATGTATGTGTGTGTGTTTGTGTGAGTGTGCGTATATATTGATTGTAAAATACAACTGACCTCTGTCTGATCTATGGATTTTGTCTCTGCCTTGCCCTTTTCCAGTGTACCTAACTCCCAAAATAAAAATCCACTCTGAACATCTAGTCCCTGTGATTCTCTGCTGTTATATATATATATATATATATATATATATATATATAACAACAGAGAATATAAGATATATAGAACGCGTGATGTTTTTAGACTGCACTTAAGAACAATTAATATTCCCAACAAACGCAAAAAAAATTTAATTTAACACCCACTGTGCAAAATGGGATGTAGGTGCATCATAATTTATTTTCGATGCAGTGTCTCGTGAGATCGCTGTTGGCACTGAGACAAGTGTTGCATTGGATAATATTGATTTTGTCCTTTCATCAGAGCATCACATCCAAACTTGGTGCCGTTTAGGGGGGCATAAAAAAAATCAAAGCTGCTTTAGATGTCAAGTTTGCTACTGGTGTGAAGCGCCCCCAAAACTCCAGGAGATATCGAATGTGCATTTCAACAAGCTTTCATCACTACTGCATCATAGCAGAGATGCCTGAACCCAAGTTCAGGGTTTGTGTGTAACTGGCCACAACTTCAGGGGCTACCTAAAAAATACATACTTTCATTCATAAACAACATCATATGGTAAACAAATACTACTCTATATATCATTTCCATAATACTAAATGGATTATGTAGGTAGTGAATATAAATCATAAGTCTTTTTAACTTTAAAGCCTGGTCTGATGCATGTGAGATTTCATTGTTTATCTGACCTTGCGCAAAATAAGTGGATGTTGGAATTTACTGTTTCAAGTTCTCCCTTTAAAACCTATCCACATTGTTTTCTTTCCCATTTGAAATGTAATACCTTCCTCTAGAAGGAAAATAACTAATGTTCTAGATGAGTGCTTCTCTATTGCACTGCATCTAGCCAGTAAAGATATACATTCTGAAATAAAGATTTTACAAAGTGGGGGGGGGGATTTAGGGCTTATTGGAGATTGGATTGTTTGCCCAAGAGACATTTATTAATTTTTTATTAATCTATTTAAGGAAAAA